>JAOTRN010000009.1:881951-901261 GCA_028566695.1 Bagroides melapterus
AAAATTAAAGTCAAAAGCTTCGACTGTGGTGTTTTTTTTTTTTATTGTACACCCCCCTACACCCCCACCGTTTTTTATATAATTAAATACTAAACAATCCGGGGTGATGTACCCCCCCCCCCCCCCCCCCCCCCAGAATAATCGTTCATGCGTCAGGGAATAATTGCTCGAGTTCACTTTCCATAGAATTACAAGATGTGTTTAATAGAGGGCAAAACAATTGGAATACAGACTCGTGCGAGTGAAACGCCCTGCGCTGATGCTTGGTATGTTGATTGTATCACAGCAACACTGAGTGTCTGCTCGGATGAGTTCTACGCAGATGTTTGGCTTGGCTCAGATTGATCCGGGTGTAAATATTAGACTGGAGCGTGCTTTCACTGGATAGTGATTTGATGACTTGATGGAATGCGATGGATCTTGTTCTATATTAGCAAAGAACTGGAAAGATAAAGAGGAGGAGGAATAACAATCACGCAGATGATGACATCCAGTATATCGAGTCCTGATTTCTAAAGAATTTGAGGGAGTGTGTTTTAGATATCGACGAGCATTTGTCAATTCGTCTTATCGAACTTATTAAACTAATCAGACATGCAAGGCACGTGGAAGTGCGACACACTGCTGGTCTGTGAATTCTCAGTAGTCTAAAAACGGGTGTTACAGTGTGACTTATAAAGGGTGAAGAGAGGAGGAGAGAAGAGAGGAGAGAGGATAGGAGTGGAGAGGAGAGGAGCGGAGACGAGGGGAGGGGAGAGGAGACGAGGGGAGGGGAGAGAAAATGAGAGGAGAGGATAGGAGAGGAGAGAGGGAAGAGGAGAGGGAAGAGAGGAGGAGAGAAGAGAAGAGACGAGACGAGACGTTCATGAGCATATTGAACAAAACAATATTTAGTGGTCTCAAAAAAGCAGGAAAATTGTACTTGAGCTATCGGGCCCTTAACTATTTCCAGGGATGCTGTATCATGTCTGAACCTGTGCTCTGACCCCAGCAGATATCTGTAACACTGATATTTCTCATACAGAAGGTGCTATATAGCATGAAGGAAAACAGGAAAACATTTCTCTACATGCTAACATAAAAACTTAGAAAATGCAAATGTGGCAGATGTTGTGTAGCTAGAACATTAAGTGATAAACCATCCAGCTGCCTCAATGAAACCACACAAAAAAGTCATTTGTCAGGATTTTTTTAAGTAGAGACAATAAATGACAAGCACAAAAAAAAACAAACATAAAAAAATCTTAGCTGATAAAAATATCTTCATTAAGGATGTCTCTCTACAACTTTTTTTTTTCCTCGTTTCATTTCATACTTTAAATTTTGCTTATTTGATGCATTTGTTTCTAAAAAAAAAAAAAAAGATTTAAAATAATCTGCTAATAAAAAAATTATGGCTAGAAATGGTCTTATATTTGTTATATAATAATCTCTGAATGAGAAACTCTTCCTTTACTTGAGAGAGATGATGAAGATGACGGTTTTTGGGGCGAGATTGATGCTGCTTTCACCACCTCCCATGGAGTTGCTGTTTGTTCTGGGTAAAAGTTGTTCCATCAAAAATAGCATTTTTCCATGGAATTTTTTTAAACAGGAAAACAGAAGTTTTCAGAGAGGAATATGAGAATGTAGAGTCGTGTTCATTCAGCTACAAGAGCATCAGTGAGATCAGAGGGTGAAGGTCTGGGGTTCAGTCGGTGTTCCGTTTTATCCCAATCAGGGCTTTGTGCAGGACACTCGAGCTTCTACTCGAACTTTAACCTTTACATCATGTCTTCATGGAGCTCTGTGCTTTGTCCACAGGAGCATTGTCATGTTGGAACAGGGTTCGAGTCTCAGAAAAGCTGTAAAGCTACATGATACAGAGACATTCTCTGTGTGTCTCCGACTTCGCTAGTTTTGCTAATTTGCTAACTTTGCTAATTTCATTAGGACTGAGTTCCATGGTATGCCAAGGTGGATGTTGCGACTTTTTTTTTTTTCCAGGAAGTAGGGTGAAGCTGCTAGGTGTTAGCATATGATTTAGGTTTGTCAGAATTGCACAGAAGTATACTGAAGGACAATCAGTGCCAGAGAGAGAGAGAGAGAGAGAGAGAGAGAGAGATGAGTAGTGCACCAGTGCACATCCACTTTCCCTTGTGTTCATTAGTAAAGTTGCTACATTCCTTCCTAAATCCTGTAGCCGGAGGATTTGCTAATGTGATTAGCTGCATCACAACTGGCTGCTGTGAATGCATAATTATTGCTCTGCAGTGAAAAGGACACTTTGTTGAAGAGAGAGAGAGAGAGAGAGAGAGAGAGAGATGCCTGTCACGCAGGTGCTATTGCTAATGCATGTACAATGACCCAAAAAAATAGTGCTATTAAGGAAAGTTTTTTAAAAAAATTAAATTTATTCAGACAACACTTCGTTCCAGTCCACTGATTTAATCGGATAAGCGAGGTTTCAAGAGTGAAGAGTGTTCGTGTCTCCTGTAAGGACACCGGGACAACATGTGCCAGCGTTTTCGCTCCTCTGATATCGAATCATAAAATTCCAATTCTAGTCAAAACTCCCACTGAAACCATTTCTTCATTACAGTTAGTGACATCATTGCTACCAAGGAGAGTTTTCCATCAATCTAACGAAGAAGAGACACAGATTTTCCCAGTAGTTAGTTAGCCGGCTAGCCGACGAGGTAGCAGCAAGGCGAGTGAGGTGTTTTCTGGATCTCAGAGTAAAAATGAGACTTTTATTTTGTCGTACTGTGTCTGAAATGCCATCATTGGATAAGTACGAGAAATGATTGGATATATTCCGCTGTATACAGAAGACAGATCTGTCTGTCTTTTTAGTGGACGTGTGCCTTCAAGTTAAGGGACAATTTCTCTCGGTAATGCTCAGCTGTTCAAATGTTTTTTTTTCTTTTGGTTTTTTTTTCCAGAAGCTGCTCGGCTCATTGTCTAATATTTGAAAGCAAACTGAATAATCCTTCAGTAAAATTTCATCTCTTCCCTCGTAGAGTAGGCCGTACTCGGCACTGCCCCGACCTCGAGCCTGTGTTCTCCTCCTGTCATCTCACCCGGAGGAATGACTTTTATTTTCTCTCATTTCTCACACTGACATTTTATTGGCTGTAGTTCTGGTTATATTTTCATCCTCGTTTAAGGCAGTATACACTAGCAGAATGTTTATCACTCCTGACAGGGACGACTACAGAGTAAATTACAACGAATATCCACAAAACCTGCATGTGGATCGTTCCTGCATCCACGACCACATTCAGGAATGTGTCTCTAAACCATATGGAATGAAGTTTTCTGGAAAACAAAAATCTTTGGGAATAGAACAGAAGCAAAAGTCTGATTTTGGTCTATATTAAAAATCTATAATAAATAAGAGCAAATCAATTTCTCTCTTTCTTACTCCTGTGATTTTTTTAACCAGCAGCTGGAAGAATTTCTCCACATTTTTTTGGCCTGTAGCTAAAATTCTCGTATTGTGTATTTCAGCGCAATTTATATTCTGTTACTGAAGGATGAAATGAATAAAGTGATTGGCGTTTAATTTTATAGAACATCAGATATGATCTTGGGTAGAAATATGTTTTTCATATAATATTATAATTCCTTTCCTTTCCTTTCCTTTCCTTTCCTTTCCTTCCCTTCCCTTCCCTTCCCTTCCCTTTCCTTAATTCATTCCTTCCTGCCTTGCCTTACCTTACCTTACCTTACCTTACCTTACCTTACCTTACCTTACCTTACCTTACCTCACCTTACCTCACCTTACCTTAATTCCTTCTTGCCTTCATTCCCTTTCCTTTCCTTCCTCCCTTCCTTTCTTTCCTCAGCCTGTACATTTGCACATCCGTGTCAGTTGATCTGACTTGATGAAACACTCCGTTTATCTGGTTTAAACTAATGATCAGGACAAGAGGAAGTTCAGCTCTTTATTTCTCATCACAGACAGACATGATTACAGTTTGACTCAAAAAATAAACCATCAATTTATACATATGGACCAATTATACTACAAAGGTTCTTCTGGAACCTGAAGAGACAGGTTGCCAAGCCATCAGCCATCACAGGACATAATCACACACACACACACACACACACACACACACACACACACACACAGACAAAGACACACACACAAACAGACAAAGACACACACACACACACACACACACACACACGGTGAAGGCAGGAATAAAGCCCACTTCTACCACTATGCCCTAGGAACAAGTTCACTATCCTGTAGACTGAATTTAAAACTCAACAGACTTCTGAAACTTCTGAAAAAATGTGGAAATCCAGTGCAGCTGTTTTCACAACACAACAAGTTCTCTGTATTCTCGAAGCCTAAAGACTTTTCACATCGTGAAAACCTTCGCATTAACACACCAAGGCTTCCGAGTCACGCAGTAAAACAGTAACACGGAAGCCTCGGTGTGTTGCAGAAAAGAGATCTAATCATGAGTTGGGGAAAAAAAAACTAAACAAACTCCAACTGGGTTATGGTCAAAATTCAAGTACAGAAAGAACCACTTTTTTAAAAAAAAAAAAAAAAAAAGGTTTATGGTATGCATGATGTTGCCCGGGGTTTGTTAGAACGGAACACACAAACAGTGCTTTTGGTCCTGACCAACGTAACCTGCATCTGCCAGATGAGAAAATATCTTAAGGACATCTGTGTGAATAGTCTCATGTTTTATTAAACACAGTGTTGAGTTTTCTCTGCTGTAGGGAGGAGAAGCTGACCTTTAACTTGGCATCTGCTGTTAAGGGATTAGAAGGTGTTGTGAGAATCTATCAAGCTTAATTTACACTTTCTTCTCTTATTTATTTATTTGAGGGTTTTTTTTTTTTTTCTGGCTCCTTTTTCCATCCTGCCATCTGTCCGACGTTTTGTGAACGGCGACGCTCGTCAGACATCTAGCTATTCTGAGAGAATTTGAGATGATAATTCCGCTTATGACACTACGGGGGGAAAAAAAATTAAATAAATAACAACAATCGGAACACAAAACGTGTGCTACAATCTCGGTAGACTTGTTTTTGGCTTTACTGTAGAGATGAATTATAGATGGTTGTAAACTGCAGTGCATCTGGTTCCTGCCTCAGGGAGACCCTTACGTTCTTATAGGAGACAGAGACATGGTTAAAAAAAAAAAAAAAAAGAAACAGGATGAAAGAGAGGGTGACAAATCTGTGCTTTCTATATCTCCCCTACAGCAGAGAAAACGGAAGCTTATCACGGATACCGTCATCCATCTATCAGAGTGTTCTTCATCTGCCTTTTGGAGGACCACACCCAGAGATACACACAAGCACACACACACACACAAAACAAAACAAAAAAAAGCCTGTCCTTTTCACTAGCAGGACATCTCTCCTTCGGTCTCTCTTGGTTAGTCATGTGACCTGTTTATTGTATTATTATTGATCTATTTAAATAAAAAAAGAACAAAACGAAACCCCTTAACAATCTTTCTCGTAAAAGATTAGAATTCCATTAAAGATGTAGGCATTAATTAATTAACTGAAACCGGAACTGAAACTGGATCCTAAGTGTGTTTGCGTGTATGTGTGAGTGACGTCGTCTAAATCTCAGGTTTTAGGAATCTTACTGAAGAATTTTCAAATCGTCTCCCAACATCTGCCAGTTAAATCTAATATTAAGTTCAATATTAGAGAAGCTCTACTCGCCCGTGACCAAAGTAAATCATCGAGAAAATCTTAAGAAATAAAAAAAATAAATAAATAAATAAAATAATTAAATAAATGAGGCAGGGTGAGAAATGAGAAATGGAAATCTGAATATCTATGTGTGTGTGTGTGTGTGTGTGTGTGTGTGTGTGTGTGTGAGAGAGAGAGAGAGAGAGTGTGTGTGAGAGTGTTTGTTTGTGAGTGTGTGTTTGTGTGAGTGTGTGTGAGAGAGTGTTTGTTTGTGTGAGTGTGTGAGAGAGAGAGTGCATGTGTGTAGGTGTGTTTGCGTGTGTGTGCATGTAAAAATTTCTGATTGATTCGAAAGCAGTCGAGCACGGAACGCCATCGGGAATAGCACTGAAATCTGGATATTAGTCAGATGAAATACATGCTAGTGTAATCTAGCGTCTCCAGAGTGCAGCGATTGAAGCGTAGCGTCTCGACTCAACGTTAATGACCTTGTCAGTGTGTTTATGACATTTGAGATCGAGCCACGTTAGAGCTATAATAACCCCACCAGGGTTTCCACCACATCCACCTCAATCTCCACCACATCCACCACATCCACCTCAATCTCCACCACATCCACCTCCTTCAATCCTCTCCCTAATTCACCTTCAGCTTTTGTTCTGTTTCTTTTTCTCCTTTCAGACATTTCTTCAGCCTTCCTCACCTGGAAATCCTGCTTTGTGCTGAAAGGTTCCGGCGATGGTCCGCGGCACCGGTGTCAGACGATCCAAGTTCTCCTGGCCAGGAATGCGATCAGTGTTGTATCAGGTGTGTATCTGCAGGTGAAAAGGGAAGCGGTTGGGGTCACGTTCTGTTACACACACGTCCTGCACACACGTGACAGACGATCAAAACAAAACAAATTCTGGCGATGGCGTTTAAATGTGTTGTGGCCGCTCGTTTATTTGAAGTCACGCTGCAGTGTTGAGAGAAGAAGATGAAAAGAGTGTGAGTGTGTGTTTGTGTGCCAGATAAATAAACCGGAACGTTTCAGTAGATGGCGAGAAACACACGCTGCTCTCATTTCCACGCCACAGAGAGAGTGTTATCTCAGAAATAAGTTCTAATCCTGCTTTAACTATACTCTAACTAAATTATTTAGCATGTTTCGGTGTCTTTAGCTATTTCTGAGGATCGTGTGCTCAGGTTTTGATCTTATTCCCATGTGAGTAGCTGCTTCAGTATGTAGGTTAGTAAAAGAAAATACATTAGAAGATCATTTTGAGTCAATTGAAGACTGTAAATGATTCTGGTTCAGCCAATCGGAGACGTCACAGCGTCACGGCACTCCTCGACTTTTCACCACACACTGAAGTGTCTCTCAGCTTAGGTCAGGGGATTTTTTTCCCCCTTCATTTGTTTCTCTTCCTTCTCATTTCCTCAATTTCCTCATTCCTTCCTGTCCTCCTCACTTGCTTTGTCAAAACTCCTCATACTTTTCTGCCAGCTCCTGAAGATCCTATAATAAGAGGAAAATGTGAACATTTTGACAGTATGGAGTCAAAACTTTTCACATTTAAAAAAAATATATATTTATATTCAGAGGTTTGGGTTCTGAATATAACGGTGACTTACAATAACACATGGAGACATGTAATGGGTGTGTGTGTGTGTGTGTGTGTCTGTGTGTGTGTGTGTGTGAGTGAGTGAGAGCGTGTACGTGTGTGAAAGAAAGAGTGTGTGTGTGTGTGTGTGTGAGAGAGAGAGAGAGAGCGTGTGTATGTGTGAAAGAGAGTGTGTGAGTGAAAGAGAGAGAGAGAGAGCACGCACGTGTGTGTGTGTGTGTGAGAGAGAGAGAGAGAGAGAGAGAGTGTGCGCATGTGTGAAAGAAAGAGAGTGTGTGTGTGATAGTGTGTGTGTGCACGTGTGTGTGCGTGTGCGAGAGTGTGCGAGAGTGTGTGCGTGCCTCATCTCCTGATTCCAAAAGTAACCCACCCCCACCTGGGTGCCACTTCTTTGTGTGTGATTTTTTATTTATTTATTTATTTAATTATTTAATTATTAATACTCTAAGAACCTGCCAGTGATTTGTACTGTTCCCTTAAAGGTGGATGTAATAAAACCGGCTTCTTTTTCACCTTCATCTGAGCGTTCAACTGTCATCTAAAGTTAATTCATGTGAAATTTTTCACGTGACATTTCCTCCGTCGCCATTGCCATTTTAAAATTCTTTGTATTAAGTGATAGTAATTAATTTAACAGTCAATCAATTAATTCAACAGTTACAACAAAAAATGTTTTCATTTTCACCTTTTTTTTGTTGTTGTTTTAATTTTTAAAGTAAATTTTTAAAGTTAGATTTTTTTTTTCCTTTTTAGGTGGAAAGCTGTTAAAATTGGTGAAATTAATGACTGAAGACTTTCTATGATACTGTAGCTGTAGCCATATCAGATGCTCGTGACTCGATGATGTGCCTTGTCTGGGCCAAGATCATGTGGAGTTTGTTTGATTTTTTTTTTTACAAGTCCATTAAAAAAATATTTCACAGATTCCGGTAACAACAGAAATAACGTGTACAAAAACGTGAGCGAATGTACTCTGAACCGAGCCGCGACGCACAGCGATGCATTGTTAGGAGTTGCTCGGACGCAGGAATGTTTGTGTTTGTGTTTGATTATACAGCATGGAGGAGCTCTGTTGAAGATCAGAGAGCAGGCGGTCAAATCTAAGAGCTCAAGAGCTTTCCTTTCATATGCAGTCAAACTATGAACTGGAGTCTGGGTCAAACCAGTGGCTCTGGTTGGATCTGAGCGATGCAAAATGGAGCAAAAAAACAATCACAATCACACAATCAGTATTTCCCTGGATTCTGGACCTTTAAAAACTAATTAAAGAAGAACGTAATGATTTTACAGAGAAAGCAGCTTCATTACACACAGAAAGTGTCCCTCAGTAGACGTCACGCCGTGCGGACGTACGCTAAACCCCACAATCCTTCATCAATCCAACAAACTCTACAACCGTTTCATCGACAATTCCGCAATCTTTCCGAGGAACGCATAAAAGAAGTCCACAGTAATTTTTACACTCTGTCCATCCTGGAGGTTACTGATGCTACAGTGCTCTATCACAGGATTATCCGGTGGTTCGACACGACCAGCACTTGAGAGTGTTTTTATTTATTTTTTTTTTATTTCTTGGCTTTATATTTTAGTCACTGAAAGCTAGACAGACCAACCAACTAGAGTGGTGGCTCAAGTGATCAACGCTCTGGATTGTTGGTTCAAGCCCCAGCACTGCCAAGCTGCCACTGTTGGGCTCTTGTTCATGGCCCTTAAACCTTTCAGCTCCAGTGGTGCTGTATCAGGTCTGACCTCAACCTCCAAAATTGGGAGATATGAGGAAAGAATTTCACTGTGCTGTGAAGTAAAGGCTTCGATCTTCTCCTCCTAATGTTCCTTTGAAACTCTAGACTTCTCACCTCTATGTGGCTAAGCAAATTTGAATCTTTCCTCTTGCTATTATTCTGTTCAGGGCTTTGAGCTATGAGAGAGAGAGAGAGAGAGAGAGAGAGAGAGATTTAATAAAGTATTTAATATGTAAGTATTAAATTAAAGTATTAAATCAAAACTGGATCTACTTCAGTTCCAGCAAAAGTTCAGCATGAAATCTCACTGCTCCATTGCCTGAAAGTATTCACCCCTGACCCCCGCACACCCCCCACCCCCCTCCGTTAATTATCTATCTTCTACCGTTATTTCTACCCTTTCTGCTTCCTGGACCTTGAACTTCTCATCACTCTCTTGGTTTGAACTTCTCATCACTCTCATCATGGACTGGAGTTGATGAACAGTTTTGCACTCAAGTATAGACAATCCTCAAAATGATAAAAAAATAAAATAAATCCACCCGTGTCTGATAAATATCTCTGACTATTGGGATGTCTTACAAAAGATCAGATCCTTCCTTCATGAAGACCTGTGAATGTCCTGGTGAATCTTTGAGAAGCGTAGAAGTGAAGATTTTAAGATGAAACTAAAGTGTGGCAGAGCGTGAGCGTGGCTGTGTGTCTTTTTCAATTATTCTTTTCCAAAGGTTGTATTTTGTAAATATCTTTGGTGTTTAAATCACTTGCATAATTTCCCTTTTTCCTCTTCGGGTGTGGGTTGTGGGGGTTTGGGGTTAAGGGGGAACGGCGACAACCAGCCTAGGCTGGTTGCCTAAGCTGGGAATATGAGCACGGTTTTTAAAAACCTCACCCGCCGGCACGGCATTAAAATACCTGTTGGTGTGGACTTTTCGGTAGAAGAGTGTAGTCATGCAGTTTGTGAAGTGGTTGGTTATGAAAGTTTAAAAGCGGCTTCGAGAATGAATCGGTCGGTGGTAATGTTTTTGGATTCAATTGATAAGGTTAATCTAATTGTTGAACATGGAATTGTACTTAGAAATGAGCGCAAAATTGTTTTTCCTTTAGTTAGTCCGGCAAAGAAAATAATCTTGTCAAATCTACCCCCGTATATTAGTGACAAAGTTTTGGAGAAAGAACTGTCTAGATATGGTCAGAATCTCTTCAGGGAGTAAATGCCCAAGGCTAAAAGATGTAGTCTCGTTTAGAAGACAGGTATTTATGATTCTGAAGAACAGTGAAGAAGAGTTAAATATTGTAATAAAGATTAAAGTAGACAATTTTGAATACACAATTTTTGCAACATCAGAATCAACGAAATGTTTTCAGTGCGGACATGAAGGACATGTCGTGTGTAATTGCCCAGAGAGGACGGCCAGGTTACAGGGGGATAAAGGGACCATTGAGAAGCCAAGTACAACAAGACAGGCAGTTAAAACGGGAGAAGTCTTAAGTGATGAGACCGCGGCGGAGGCTAGCACAAAAAGTGATCAAGGTGCAAAACCTAGTAGAATTGGTGGGGAGCAGTTGGGACAATTCTTTGACAGTGGCAAGAGTGTTGCAGATTCGATCTGTTCGCATAGTAGAGCAGGCTCTGAAAAAATTCTTGGGGGCACTTACGGAAACAGAAAGAGAACTCCTAAAGAGGTGGTCCAATTGAGAGGTAATACCTGATGCGACTGACACCTTCCCCAAACTGTACATCAAACCTAGGCAAGTAGATATTGAAGAGTCCGCCACATCACTGGGCTTTGGAAATTGCAGAACTTGGACAGAATTGGAATCTGCCCAAGGAAAAAATCTTTACAGATTATGTATTCAAGCTATAAATCATGAAAAGATAAAATGTAGACCGGACACACCGTGGAGAGATTATTTTAAGGTTGATACAACAGTAAGACATTACTGTCTTACAGTAACAGTCATGGAGACTGCTCTATAAACCACCGTTGACAAAGAATGCTGGTGATTTACATTGGAAAGTTTTGCATGGGATTCTTGCAGTGAATGCTTTTGTGTCAATTCTTAACCCCACAGTCTCAGATACATGTCCTTTCTGTCCATTAAGAGAAACTATTTTTCATTGTTTTTTGAACTGTGAGAGATTGACAAAACTATTTGCTATGTTGTATGCTCTGTTATCATCTTTTGACGAACATTTTACTGAGCAGATTTTTATTTTTGGCTTTTCATATGGGAAAACAAAAAAGAAAAAAGGCCGTTTAATTAATTTTCTTTTTGGACAGGCAAAGTTGGCGATTTATTTTAGTAGAAAGAAAAAGATTGAAGGATTTTCAAGTTGTGATTGTTTGACAATTTTTAAGTGTTTGGTAAAAGCAAGATTAATAATGGAATTTAACTATTATGTTAAAATGAACAATGTGGAAACATTTATTGATATATGGGATTTTAATGATGCTCTTTTCTCCCTAATTAATGGCAAAATAATCTTTGCAGATATTTTTTTGTAAAGATGTGAAAAAAACGAAACTGTGTGAAATGGTTCTCTCTGTCTGTCTCTCTTTCTCTCTTTTACATTTAATCTTTTTAAGATGTTGTTTCTTAATCTTTAATTGTAACTTATTGTGCAGCTAATAAAGTTGAGTTTAAAATCTCAAATCTCTCTCTGTGTGTGTGTGTCTCTCTCTCTCTCTCTCTCTCTCTCTCTGGTGCATGCTGGGAGTCGGTGGATGAGAGTTGCTTGTGGAGTGTGGTGTGAGAGCGAATGAGTCTTTAAAACTTTTCTAAGATCACTGAAAATCTAAAACACGATCACTAGGCGGAAACTAATACCACAAACAAGTAACTGGTGAAAACAAATTTATTTGTCGCCACGAGGAGCTGTTGATCTTGCAGCAGAGAGTAGGGATGGCGGCCCGCCGGAACGGCAAAGACCGCCATCTCACACTCCAGCACGGGGTGAGGTGTGAAGTGAGCTCCGATGTCTCTGTGGAGAAAGTGCTAGAGGCGGTTGGAGAGAATGTTGGATATGAAAACATCGTGTTTGCATCACGGATGAATAAAGCTGTGGTGGTGTTTCTAAATGACAGGGAGCTTGTGACTCAGCTGATTGAAGATGGAATAGAGGTAAGCGGAGAACATTATTTTGTAACGCCATTGGGCGGAGCTACAGTTAAAGTTATGGTGTCAAACATACCTCTGTTTATTAATTATCTCACTTTGGAAAAATAGTGAGCAGCTTGTGAAAAGTTCCACTGAACTGCAAAAAGCCCCATCTGAAGCATGTTACCTCATTCAGGCGCACAGCACTCATGTTTTTGAATGAGCCCACATTAGATATTTCTTTCAGAGTGTGGTATGAAGGAAAATCATTCATGCTGTATGCCAGTATAGGGAACATGAGGTGTTTCGACTGTGGGGACATTGGGCATAAAAAGTTTGTCTGTCCACACAAAACACAGGATAGTGAGGAAACTGGGCCCAGCGGAGTCAGGGCAGAGAGACAGGCTGGAATAAGGAATGATGTGGGGCAGTCAGATCCTGCTGGAGAGCAGAATACTGACCAAACCTCTGTAGAGACTGATGTATTGCGCAATAGTGAACAAACAAATGAACAGGTAGATAATGGCAAAAAGGCAGATGAAAGAAAAGAAACTGAGAAACTGAATGATGGGTCAAATGTGCAGACAATGGTAGAGAATAGTACTGAGGTAAAAATGGTGGAGGAACAATCAGTGCAAGTGAACACACAGAGCAGGGTAGATGTGGTAGAGAATAACATTAGTGAGGGAGAGCTAGCAAGTTCTCAAATGGAGCAGCAGGAGGATGAAGACAATCTCTCTGACATATCAGATATTAGTGTTTCACAGCTTGGAAGAGATCAACAGCTCTACACACTAACTGAAATAAATAATTTTTTGGATGAAACCTTTGGTAAATCGGTAGAGGTCAAAGATTTTTTCCCAGATATTGATAAATTCATAGCCTCTGTAGTAATGGCACAACGAACGGCGAGTTATGAGGAACTAGATAAAAAAAAATCATTTGGCAAAGTTACAGAAGTCATTATGTAAAAGAAAACAGAAATGAAGTTATCACACTGGGTGTTTTCTATTTGCACTATTGTTTTCACTTGTGCTTCTTTCTTCTTTCTTTCATTCCCTGTAATGGAGAAGTTAAAAATATGCTCTCTAAACATTAATGGTGGTAGGGACAGAAATAAAAGAGCCGTAGTTAAAGAACTGATACAGAGAAAAAGAATAGATGTAACTTTCCTGCAAGAGACTCACAGTGATCAGGTTAATGAGACAGACTGGGCAATGTGGGGGGAGGGGAACCTTTTTCAGAGCCATGACTCTAATGTAAGTGCAGGGGTAGCAATACTCTTTAACAAAAAACTGGGCAGGACTAAAACACAGGTAACAGAGATAGAGCAGGGCAGAGTGTTGATGGTGCAGACAAAAATCAAAGGGACAGACTTCATATTTATAAACATATATGCTCCTAACAATGGCAGTGAGAGGGCACAGCTCTTCTTTAAACTCAAGAATGTCCTACAACAGAATAGTAGCAGATCTTTAGTGGCAATTGGGGGGGGACTGGAATTGCACTACAGATTTCATCCTAGACAGAATTGGGGAGGAACCACATCCACAGTAAGCGAAGGCATTAGAGAGGCTTATAAGCCAGTGCAATTTAGTCGATGTATGGAGGAAAAAAAACAGGCAATTAAACAATACATGTAGTTCAAAGCTACTGATAAAAAGATCACAGCAGCAAGACTGGACAGGGTTTATGTAACCAAAACAAAAAGAAACAGGTTACTTGAAGCAGGCATACACCCCACTGGTTTTTCAGATCATCACTTAGTCACAATAGACATAATGACATCTGACACCAAAAAACATAGATCTCACTGGTACTTCTACATAAAGTTACTTCAGGATACAAAATTTTTAAATATTTTGGGATGAGTGGAGAAAAAGAAAACACGATTTCAACAGTCTAGTTTCATGGTGGGAGGTAGGAAAAACAGAAATTCTTCTGTCAGAAATACATAGCACATACATTGGAAGCAATAAAGGGTAAAATTCAAGAACTCGAAACAGAAATAACTGAATTACAAAGCGAAATGATCTGCAGGAAGGATGCGAGTATGGGCAGTTTGCTGGAAGGAAAGAAGTTTTTAAGCTCCTTTCTCCATGAACATGCAAAAACAGCCCTAATAAGATCACGCATTGCCAGAAATCAGATGCTATACCTCCAACGAGCAGATGGGACCATAACAACGGACGCAGCTGAAATGAGGAGAGAGGCCACAAAATTCTACATGGACCTTTACAGCACTGAGACCTGCTATATATCCAGCACAGAGGAACTACTCAGAGAACTGTCCAAACTGTCTTCTGATCTGCGCAACATGCTTGGTGCGAGTCTTAAACTACAAGAAGTGGCCACCGCGGTTAAGCAGCTTGCAGTGGGACGTGCACCTGGAATTGATGGTGTACCTAATGAATTTTATAAACATTTCTTCGGAATGCTAGGATTAGACTTGCTTGAAGTGTTTACAAGGTCTTTCATCAGTAGAAAACTACCAACAATCTGTACAAGAGCAATACTGTTTTTACTGCCAAAAAAAGGAGATTTAGGACTTCTTAAGAACTGGAGACCTGTGGCACTCTTCTGTAGTGACTACAAGATCTTGTCAAAATGTCTTTCAAACAGACTGAAACAGTGTATGCATACAATAGTGCACAATAATCAGACATATTGCATACCAAACCGCACAATAATGGACAATCTTTTTCTTGTCAGAGATGTGATAGAATTGTACAGGTTGAATTCATGCGATCTAGGTTTGGTGTCTTTAGATCAAGAAAAAGCTTTTGACAAGGATGATCATGATTATCTCTTCCAGGTACTTGAAACTTTTGGGGTATGAAGAAATTTCATTTTGTGGCTCAAATTGCTATACTCTGAGGCTTGTTTTACCTTTAAGGTTGGAGGTGGCCTTAGCTGCCCTGTGAAAATGGAGAAAGGAATCAGGCAAGGGTGCCCATTATCTGGACAATTGTATAGCCTAGCGATAGAGCCCCTGTTATGTAGACTAAGAACCAAACTACAGGGATTGCCAGTTGGAGGGATACAAGCAAATCTTGCACTGTCTGCATATGCTGACGATGTACTTGTGTTTATTAGAAATCAAGATCATATTCAAGTAGTGACTCAAAGTTTATCCATTTATACTAGTGCTTCTTCAGCAAGAGTTAACTGGGATAAATGTGAAAGTTTTTTAACAGGACGGTGGCATGAACATTTTACCAGGTAGACTTCAATGGGGAAAGGCTGGCCTAAAATATCTTGGGGTGTTTCTAGGAACAAAAGATTTTCAAAATAAGAACTGGAAGGGGATAGTGGGAGCTCCCTGCTATGGCATCGTCTCACCGTACTAGAACCTCCAGAGACTGTGATCAGAAATGTTCAGAAGAGAATGGTGAACTTTTTTTGGTCTGGACAGCACTGGACTTGGGCCCCTGTTCTCTACTTACCATTTCAGGAAGGTGGTCAAGGCCTGAATGACCTGTCATGTCGGGTTGCAGATGGTACAGAGGCTGCTCTATGGTGAAGGGCTGGCATGGGCCAGCACGGCTCACACCCTTCTACAGCGAGTTGAACACCTGAACTATGACAAACAACTGTTTGTGCTGAACCTAAAGGAAATGGACTTGTCAGAACCCACACCTTTCTACCAATCAGTCCTGAGAGCCTGGTCTTCAGTGTTGAAGATCAGAAGGACTGACGCACAACCCTTTCCAAGTGTTGAAGAAGAACCACTGTTCCACAACCCTCTGATACAGGCCACAATGCTTTCATCTTCATACATCAAACAACGTCTCTGGAGAGCAAGGATCACCAAAGTAAAGGATTTGAAGTCTGGTAACAAATGGAAGACAGCTAGTGATCTGTGTGCAGAGACTGGAGTAATTTCGGGCTGCCTGATGCAGAGACTGCTTGGAGAGGTAATCTCAGCACTACCATCTCATTTCAGGGAGGTTCTGGGGCAGGCCACAGGGGAAAGCCATCATCCCCCTTCACCCCTAACAATCTCTGCAGCAGCAGGGGATCATCAGCAAGAGGAAGGAGCACTTCTGTCCTTCCAGACACCACAACTTAAAACCTTAACAGATGCCTCTAAGAAAGCGTTATATAAAACTTGCATCAAAGTTGTGCATAGAGGTGCTTTATCGGGTCTAAAGGAGTCACATTGGTCAGGTCAGTTGGGGCCAAACTCTTCCCCACAAGGATGCTGGAGGTCCCTGTACAAACCACCTATAGAGAAGCGCACAGCTGATCTACAATGGCGGATAGTGCATGGGCCCATGGCCACAAACAGACACGTGGCACACATCAACCCCACGAGGGGTAGAGAGTGTCTCTTCTGTGGCAGAGAAGAAACAGTAGATCACCTTTTTTGTGCACTGCGAACGCCTAAATAAACTTTTTTCATTACTAAGAGCTTGGTGCAGAGGGTTGGGATTCACATAGACAGAACATCTCTATGTGCATGGACCAAAGTATGTCCCAAAGAAAAAATGGGTCAGGCGAAGCTGGCTACATGGCTTTCCAGGAAAAATAAAATGCAAGAGGGAGGCACCCAGGATGCTGAAAAAATACTCACAGCAATTGCTAAAGCTAGAATAAAAGTTGAATTTCCTTTTTATAAAATGACTCAGAGGCTGCCAGAATTCTGCCAAGTGTGGGCATTGGGGGAAGTTTTGTGCTCTGTAGATGTAGAAAACTTAAGGTTTAACATCTAAGTAAGGGTGAGATGTGGGTGGGCAGGGTGGGGGGTTATTTGGGGGGATTGCGAATGTGTGTGTTCAGGGGTTTCTTTTTAATATTTTCTTATCACATCTTTTAAATGTGTAATAAAACTGGGATTTAAAAAAAAAATCTCTCTCTCTCTGTCTGTCTGTCTGTCTCTCTCTCTGTCTCTCTCTGTCTGTCTGTCTGTCTGTCTCTCTCTGTCTGTCTGTCTGGCTCTCTCTCTCTCTCTCTCTCTCTCTCTCTCTCTCTGCACATGCATGAGCAAGTGGGCGGAGCGTTGTGTGAGTGGGAGCACGGTTGCGAGAGCACGTCATTTTGTAGCCTTTGACTTCTATTTTTTTCCCCTTTATATTTCTTGTTTTCCCCTTTATATTTGTCTGATTTATAAATAATTAGTGAGTCTGTTTGTTTTCCCTTTGTCTGCTAGTTTGTCATAGTTTCTCCACGGGCCGTGTGTAACCCCTTTTATGGGGGAAGCATGGCGGCCCGGCGTGTGCGGAGTTCAGAGGTTCTTACGCGGCGCCACGCTATTAAAGTGGCGGCGGCTGCTACCGTTGAGGAGGTGTGTTTGGCCATAGGGGAGGCTGTAGGCCATGGTCACATCAGTTCTGCCTCGAGAATGATTGTTGTGTTTATGAACACAGTTGAAAAAGTTACCGAGTTGGTAGGGAAAAAAATTTTAATGAATGGAGAGCTCACTGATGTTCTGCCCCTTTCAATGCCAGTGAAGAAGGTTACTCTTTCTAACGTCCCGCCAGTTATTAGTGACACAATCTTACTCGAAGCGCTTTTGCGCCATGGGAAGCCTGTTTCTACCATTAAAGAAATCCCGATCGCAAGCCAGTCACCATTCCTCGAAGGCATATCTTCATTTAGGAGATTTGTGTACATGATTATGAAGGATGATACAGATCTCAATATAGCATTTAATGTCCGTATAGAGGGGTGTGATTATGTAGTTTTCGCCACTACTGGAAAAACGAAATGTCTGTTTTGTGGTAAAGAAGGCCACCTAGTCCTTAGTTGCCCCGACCGACGTAGCGAAGACAATGGCGCCAACACAGAGAACATGATCACAGACTCGGCAGAGCAACAATCAGCAACAATCGTGTCACCGCTGGAAGAACAGATGGGCACGGAGGAGTCGGTCGAAGCCGGGTCCACCCCAGCGAATAACGAAGTCACAGAACATATCGGAGATTTAGCGAATGTAGATAAATCGGAGTTGGATACGGGCATGCCACAAAGCGCGAATACTGCAGGAGCTTACCCTGATTCGCAGGCAAATGTTAGAGCAGTTAATGATGATGGCATTGAAATGGTGGCAGAACAGGAACTCTTTAGAGTCCCGTTAAAGCGGAAAAAAGGCAATAAGCATGTGGGCCCTAGACTTGGGAAAAAAGCAGAAGTAGTTGAAAGTGAAGAACGTGAATCAGAAAGTGAAAGTGAGTTGTCCGACTCTAGTGTTTCTTTATCGCAGGCTGAGGGACGGAGCAGGAGTTACGAGGCAGAGGACTTTAAACTGTTTTTGCGCTCAACCAAGAACAAGAGGGGAGTTTGCGTCGTTGAATATTTCCCCAATTTAAATCAGTTCATTGAAAAGGTGAAGTGTTTAATGGCAGAGAGCTGTTTCTCGGACAATGAGGTGTACAGGCTGAAAAAAATAGTGAGGAAACTCACGGTGGAGATTAATGATGAGGAGGTTAAGGGAATATAAAGTTATGAAAGAAAGCAGGGTGTCTTTTTCAATGTGGTACCTAGGCCTTTTCTCACTTCTGATGAGCGAGGTGCAAATAGCTTCTCTAAGTCTGAATGGAGCAAGGGATTGTAAGAAAAGGGCAGAGCTATATGAGGTACTCTTACAAAAGAGAACAGACGTAAATTTCTTGCAGGAAACACATACTGATAATAAGTATTAGATAGATTGGAAGAGGGATTGGAAGGGAATCTCCATTTTTAGTCATAACTCATCTGTGAGTGGTGGTGTTGCAATTCTCTTCTCGAATAATTTCACTCCAACTTCCTATGAAGTGGATGAAGTGGTAAAAGGTAGACTGCTAAAAGTGAGAGCAGTTGTTGAGGCATACGTTTTTGTTTTTATTTGTGTGTATGCACCAACAGCCGCAATTGAAAGGGTAGTGTTTTTGGACAAACTACATGAAACTCTACAAAGTTGTAGTGGGGAGGAGTATTTGGTTTTGGGGGGATTTTAATTGCACAGAACAGGACGCAGACAGGGACCATGCCGAACCACATATGGCATCGCGTAGATGTCTTAAGCAGCTAATTAGTACAAATGACCTGAGTGACATATGGCGGCAGTTTGACACTAGAAATACGGGCTACACCTGGTTTCATACACGTGATGGTCTTATATCTACAGCAAGGTTGGATAGGTTTTACATCTTTAGACACCATTTAAATATTTGCAGAAACTGCTTCATTACCCCAATAGCCTTTTCCGATCACTGCATGA
>JAOTRN010000009.1:901361-919066 GCA_028566695.1 Bagroides melapterus
CTTGGCGTGCAGTATTTGGGGAGAGTGATGCTTTAAAACCAGAATGGAGAGCTTTGTATAAGCCACCTTTATCGAAAGGCTAGAGACATTCAATGGAGAATTATCCATGGAATTATTGCAGTTAACGCTTTTGTGTCTGTCATAAATCCTGCTGTTAGTCCTGAATGTCCGTTTTGCACGGAAAGGGAGACTGTATTCCAGGCTTTTATGAAATGCTGCAGATTGGAACCCATTTTCACATTACTGAATGAGTTGTTTTGTTGTTTTAATGAATCTTTCTCTTTCATAGTTTTTATTTTTGGTAATAGGTATTCTCGGAAAAAACGGTATGTGTGTCAATTGTTGAACTTTTTACTAGGTCAAGCCAAACTGGCCATCAATATCACTAGAAGGAACAAAATAGAAAGAAGAGCCGGGCAAAATGCACGAGCCGTGTTTGTAAATTCTGTTAAAGCTAGAATTGCTGCTGATTTCCAATTCTATAAACTGACAGGCAACTTGGAGATGTTTAAACTAATTTGGTGCAATAGTAATGCCCTATGTGGCATAGTTAACAATGACCTATCCCTCTCACAGTTTTTTGGATGAACCTTTTTTTTTTTTTCCTTTGATTCATAATTAATTGCTCTTGTGTTTCAATTTTGCAATAAAGTGTGTTTTGAAAAATCGAAAATCTCTCTCTCTCTCTCTCTCTGTCTCTGTCTTTCTCTGTCTCTTTGTCTCTCTCTGTCTCTCTCTCTGTCTCTGTCTCTCTCTCTCTCTCTCTCTCTACGCATGTGCGGTGGAAGTGTGATGTTGAGCGTGTGAGAGCGATTGGCGTCTTGCCAATTTTCTTTCGGCATTAAGTGCCTTTTTACGTTTCATATCCCAGAATAATTCTAACTATTGTGTGAGTGTGTGCATGAGTAGATATTACTGTGTGCGCTTGTGCACGTGTGTACAGGTGTATGTGTGAGTGAGCAGCGTGTCGGAGAAGCATGGCGATGGCGGATCCGAACGCAAAACTGTGTGAAAGTTTGACTCGCCGGCACGGTGTGAGGGTAGTATGTGCGGCAAGTGTAGAGGAGTGTGCCTTAGCGGCCGGTAATGAAGTGGGGCACGAGAATATTGTCTCTAGAAAATTGCCTCTAGAATGAATAGCGCGATTGTGATTTTTATGAATGATGTTGAAAAAGCGAGAAAACTATGTCAAAAGGGTATAGTGATTAATAACGAGCTTAAACTAGTTTCTCCCCTCAGTTCCCCATCTAAAAACGTCATCCGGTCTAATGTCCCTCCTTATATCACAGATAAAATAATAGAGAAATTGTCTCGGTACGGGTGTTTGGTCTCCCCCATTAAGATAATCCCCGCTGGTTGCAAGTCTCCACTGGTGAAACATTTGTTATCATTTAGGAGACTTGTGTTTATGGTGCTTAATGAAGGTGTGGAAGAGCCTTCGAGAGTCGATGGATTCGATTACAGTATTTTTGTGTCTTCTGATACTGAGATGAAGTGTTTTAAATGTGGTAAAACAGGGCATCTTGTCTGGGCCTGCCCTGAGAGGCAGAGTGAACCCGGTGTTTCTGAGCGACTGGGGCAAGACTAGGTGGAGATTTTAACTGTACAGCAGATATTTTACATCGGAACCATGCAGAACCTCATGTTGCTTCCCATAAGCATCTGTGGGAGATGATGGAGGCCCACAAGCTAAGTGACGTATGGAGATCTTTTAATACAACAAAGAGACAGTACACATGGGCCCATGTCATAGACAATACTCTCTCCCTGGCAAGATTAGATTGTTTTTATGGTTTTAAACATCAGCTGGCGTTTTTTTACTAAATGTTTTATTGTTCCAGTAGGTATCTCTGACCACAGTATGGTACAGTGTGTCATCAGTAAGAAGAACATTAAATCTAAGAATGCCTACTGGCATTTTAATACTGCACTTTTAGAAGACGCTAATTTTAGGGAGCCTTTTATTTATTTATGGAATTGTTTTAAATTTAAGAAGGCAGCTTTTAGCTCTCTGCAGCAGTGATGGGATTGACTAAAACACAAATCAAAGTTTTTTGTCAACAATACACTCTCAACGTCACAAGAGACATTGTTAGATCTATGAGAGCTCTGGAGATAGAAATAGTGGAACTCCAGCGTTTGGAGTCCACAGGAGATCGAGGGCAGATTGAAGCCCTCAAGAGTAAAAAAGCCAAAATCAATGACCTGTTAGACATTACAGCACAGGGGGCGCTGGTCCGATCACGCTTTAAAAGCATGACTGAGATGGATGCTCCATCTAAGTTCTTCTTCAGTTTAGAGCAAAAAAATGGACAGAAAGGATTCATGCTTGCTGTGCGAACAGACTCAGGGGATCTCGTATCAGAACCCACTGAAATTTGCAGGCAGACAGTAAGCTCCTACTCGAAGCCGTACAGCAGTGAGCGGTCAGGGGCACAGATAGTGGAGGAGAGTTTTCTGGTGGACCTGCCGAAGCTCTCTGAGCAATTGGTCAGGGAGTTGGACAAGGAACTGTCACTGGAGGAGCTTCGTGAAGCTCTCCAGGGGATGGCGAATGGCCGGGCGGCAGGTATAGACGGTCTCCCTGTTGAGTTTTACAAGGCATTCTGGGCAGTGATAGGGCAGGACGTGCTTGACGTCCTAAGGGACAGTATAAGGAGAGGTGAACTCTCTTTGAGCTGCAGGATGGCCGTCCTGGCCCTACTGCCAAAAAAGGGATACCTGACAGAACTGAGGAACTGGAGCCCGGTGTCACTACTGACTGTAAGCTGCTTTCAAAAGCTTTAGCCTCGATACTGACTAAGGTAATGGAGCAGCTCATTCATCAGGACCAGACGTACTGTGTGCCTGACAGGTCCATATTCGATAATGTTTATTTAATTCGTGATATTTTGGACGTCTCCAGGCTATTGGGCTTAAAGACTGGTCTGATTTCTCAGGATCAGGAAAAGGCATTTGACTGGGCAATTTACCAAAAACAAAATTGCACAAAACACAGACTCTGATGCTAAAAAAATCTTCTGCAACTTGTTAAATCAAGAATCCTTATTGATTTTAATTTTTATAAAAGTGTGAATGATTTGCACGTTTTTATCAGTATGGTGTGTGGATAATGCTCTGTGTTCAGTAACAGAAGGGGAACTCAGCTTCGCACCAGAGCTAAACTACTTATTACTGTTTTTGGACCCTAATTTATTGAAATTATTTAATTATTTATTTATTTATCTACATACATGAGTCACACTGATTTTTACTATTATCTGTGACTTGTGCAAATAAAGGATTGTCAAAAGTAAAAAAAAAAAGTCTCTCTCTCTCTCTGAGAGGTGCATGCTTGGAGCGTGTGTGTAGTGAGAGCGGTTACTTCTGCTGTGTATCGAATTTCATAGATTTCTTTTTTTTTCTCTTTCTTTTTTCCCCTCTCTGGTGTGTACTTCTAAAGTACGCGTTTCCCCCCTTTTTTTCTTTTATCTCTGTCGTGTTGTTTAGTTTAATTGACAAGGTTTAGATTGAGTAGTCGAGTGGTGTGCCGTGCTTTGCACAGTTCACACGGCGTCAGGTATGGCGTCCGTACCGACGCTCTTATCCCTCCGTCACGGCTTTAGGTGTGTGCCAGAAGTGAGTGCAACCATTGAGGACGTGCTTATAGCCGTGAGTGATGTAGTTGGCCCTGAAAATATTGACTCAGCATCATGTATGAATAAAGCAGTTGTGGTTTTTCTAAATTCTGAAGCATTGGTCACTGAAATCACTGAGAGTGGTATCTGGGTAAAAGGAAGCTATTTGAATGTAACTCTGCTCTATGCTCTGGCTATGAAAGTTACTATTTCCAACGTGCCGCCATTTATCGATGACAAACTGATTGTTAAAGAACTATGTTTCGGAAGAGTTGTCAGCGAGGTGAAAATAATCCCGCTAGGATGTAAAATATCTACTCTAAAGCATATTAATTCTTTTAGGAGACAAGTGTTTATGTTTTTGACTTCTCCGAACAATATGCTGAACATGTCTTTTCGGGTGAATGAAAGTGACCGCTCATTCATGATCTTCGCAAGTACGGACAGCCTCCGTTGTTTTGAATGTGGTGATGTTGGTCACAAGAGGTTTTTGTGTCCTCACAAAAAAGTACCGGATGGAAATCAGGTTGTAAGTGATCAGCTGGAGGAAGAGCCAGTTTCAGGGAATAAGGAGAGTGCACGGGAACCGCAGCAGGAGACGGTAGGTCCAGTCGAGGACCTCATTGTGGATATGGTGGTGGACAAGGGCTTTGAGGTGATTAGGAGCAATGCTGAAAATGTTAATGGAAATGAACAATCTAGTGTTAGTGGTGATATTATGACTGTTGTGAATAATGAGAAGCCTGGTTGTAGTGGTATAAGTAATGATGGCAGTGTAGAGTGTGAGATCCTGGATCATGCAGATGTTGATGATGTGACTTCTGATACATTGATACAGAGTCAGGAGGATGTAAGTAAGGATGATGAAAGCTTATCAGACATATCAGACCTTCAAAAAATAGAAGAGGATCTCTACTCTGTGGACCAAATAAATGCCTTTCTTGATGAAACAAAAGGGAAGAAAGTGAATGTGACAGATTTTTTTACATTCGAAAAGAATGTAACTACAGTCAGTTATCACAGCAAAAAAGGTTCTGGCTCAAGAAACACATTACAGTTTAAAGACAGGCAAAAAAGGAAAAGTTAATTAATTAATTAAAGTCAACATGGTTTCTTGTTCTTCTTTTTGTCTCTCTTTCTTTATAGTGTTTTTCACACCTATTTCTTACCTTATGGAGACTCTATGTGTAGGCTCTCTAAATGTTAATGGGTTGAGAGATAGTGGAAAACAAGCTTTAGTCGCTGAGTTTCTTAGTATTAAAAATGTTGGGATAGTCTTTCTTCAAGAAACCCATAGTGATAGGAGTAATGAGATTGACTGGGGTTTTTGGTGGAAGGGAGAACTTGTCCTTAGTCATGGTTCTAAAATTAGTGCATGGGTCGCACTCCTGTTTCATCCTTGTTTAAAAGCAAATATTCTTTTTAAACACGATGTGATACCAGGGAGATTACTTATAGTTAGAGATGAACTCTATGGCTGTACTTTTCTTCTTGTAAATGTCTATGCTTCTGTTAAGGGGCCAGAGAGAACTCGGTTATTTAAGAAACTAGGTCAAGTACTTAACAATCTTAAAACACAGGATATTATAGTTATGGGTGGAGACTGGAACTTTACTTTGGATTTTACCCTGGATAGAAATGCTGAAGAAACCCATAATCAGTCATCATCTGCTTTAGCTAGTGTTATCAGAATGTTAGACCTTAGTGACATTTGGAGGATAAAAAATCCTTCTCTGAAGCAGTACACTTGGGTAAAAGTGTCAGATGGTAGAGTTCATGCAGCCAGGCTGGATAGATTTTATATTTCAAGAAATGTAGAAAATAGAGTGTGTAGTTCTGGTATCATTCCAAATTGCATTTCAGACCATAAAATGATCACTGTAGATTTTATACTTTCTAAGGAAGCTAAAAAGATGTCATATTGGAATTTTAACACAAAACTGATACAGAACTTTTCTGATACAGGATTTTTTTGTAAAAATTTAAAATTTTTTGGGGAGAAGTGGCAAATGGAAAAAAACAATTACAACAACATCATACAATGGTGGGAGATGGGGAAAGTGCAAATAAGGGTTTTTTGTCAACAGTATTCATCCTTTGCTACAAGGAATGTCAATACAGAATCTTGAACTTGACATTGCGAAAATTGAAGAAAAATGATGACACAAAGTGGGCACGAGCTTGGAGCTGTTGTTGCTGAAAAGAGGCTAGAGCTAAGTTCTTTGTTAAAGGATAAAGTGAAGGGGGCCCTTGTTAGGGCACGGTTCACTCGCCTCAGAGACATTGATAGTCCCACAAAATTCTTCTTCAATTTAGAGAGAAGGACTAACCAGGAGAAACAGATGGTTTGTTTGACGAACAATGAAGGTGTCATCACGTCTGATCCTTCTGAAATGAGAAGAATAGCTGTGGATTTCTAATTGACACTCTACACCTCAGAGGATTCAGACCTACAAAGTCAAGCTGAACTATTCCAACTCCTCCCAAGGATAACACCTGACCAAAAGCATAATCTTGATTCCCCACTAACATTTGAGGAAGTTACGAAAACTGTACAGGAACTTTCCATATGCTGGACTCCTGGACTTGATGGACTTCCATCTGAGTTCTACAAAGAATTCTGGGATATAATTGGTAAAGACTATTTTGAAATGCTGGTGACATCCACACAGACTGGCTCCCTCCCTATAAGCTGTAAAAGAGCAGTCTTGTCACTGCTTCCCAAAAAAGGTGATCTCACTTTTGTAAAAAATTGGAGACCTGTTGCATTAATGAGTACGGACTACAAAATCATTTCTAAGTGTATTGCTAACAGGTTAAATAAGTTTATGAGCTTTTTAATTAAGAGAGACCAGTCTTATTGTGTTCAGGGCAGATCTATCAAGGATAATTTATTTTTAATGAGGGATATCCTAAATTATGCCACAAGTAATAACATTGACTTGGGAGTGATATCTCTAGACCAAGAAAAAGCATTTGATAGCGTGGACCACTGTTACCTTTTTGAACTGTTAAAGGCTTATGGCTTTGGGGATGGTTTTATTTCATGGATCAAACTGTTGTACAATGGGGCTGAATGTATGGTAAAAAGTTGCTGGGGGCTGAGTGTACCCATAAAAGTTCAAAGAGGCATAAGGCAAGGCTGCCCTCTTTCTGATCAGGTGTATAGTTTGGTCATCGAACCACTGCTTCGCAAGAGTTGGGTTGGTTGGCTTAAAAATTGAAGGTACACAAAACACTAATTTTGTGAAGCTATCTGCTTATGCTGATGATCTCACTGTTATCATAAAAAATAGTGAGGATGTAAAGTTTACTTTCGATAGTCTTCAATGCTACCAAAGGGCCTCTACAGCTAAAATAAACTGGGGTAAAAGGGAGGCTTTATGGTGTGGATCAAAAAGAGGAGATGAAATCGGTCAAATGCCATGGCTGCCTAGTGATGTTAAGTGGAGCAGAGATGAGTTTTTCTAGGATCGGAGTTATATATGGAAAAGAACTGGGATGGTTTAGTGGAGAAGGTGTGTGCCCGGTTATCTAACTGGAAATGGCTGCTTCCTCAACTGTCCTATAGGGGAAGAGTCCTAATAGCTAATAATCTCATTGCCTCAGCACTCTGGCATAAAATGACCATACTGGACCCCCCTGCTGCTGTAATTAAGAATATTCAGAGGCTTCTGGTAGATTTTTTTGGTCAGGACAGCATTGGCTTAGGGCACCAGTGCTGTATCTGCCTGTCTATGAAGGAGGACAAGGTCTCATTGATATTGGAATCAGGATCACTGCTTTTAGATTGCAGGCTGCGCAAAGACTCCTGTACGGAGAAGATGTCAGCTGGACTGAGGTGGCCTGGGGACTCCTGAGGAGAGCTGGTCCACTAGGACTTGATCGTCATCTATTCCTCATGGACCTGAATGAGGTGAATCTAAACAGGTTGACACCTTTTTATAAAACTGTTCTCAAAGCATTGAGGGTTTTCTCTCTCTTCCGTGACCAAATTTCAGAAGATGGATCTTGGGTAAAAGAGGAGCCTCTACTATACAACCCCAGGTTTCACATAAAAAGCTTGGAATCTGAGTCTATGTGGGCTGCCATGGTAAAGGCAGGACTAATTAATGTTTCCCATTTCTGGAAGAATGGGTGGATGTCTTCAGAGGAAATTGCATTCAAGCTCTGTATTACACTTGTGTGAAGGTGAAGCACCTTCAAGCTTTGAAAGAAGTACCAGAGTCCAAGTGGCAAGAGTTAGCAGAACCAGGCTCTTCCCCGAAAGGTAACTGGAGAACCCTGTACAAACTCCCTGTTGATAAGAGATCTGGTGATCTGCAATGGTGGATAATACATGGGATAATATCCACAAACAGATATAGGGCACACCTGGATCCAACAGTCAAAGACACTTGTTCCTTCTGTTCTCATTCAGAAACTGTTTCTCATTTGTTTTTAGAATGTCACAGATTATAGCCAATGTTTGATTTATTAAAGGGTTGGACTGAAAAATTGGGTTTTAATCTTACAAAGTTTGCTTTTATTTTAGGACCTAAATACTGCTTTAAAATCAGGAAAAAAGTTGTTTTGCTTAATTTTCTCTTTGGACAGGCTAAATTGGCAGTGTGGCTAACAAGGAAGGCTAAAATGAAAGGAGGTTCTTCTACTGTTGTAATGACATTGAGAGCCTGATATTTGCTTGCATTACTGTTGAGTTTACTTACTATAAACTCATCGATGATTTGGATACTTTTCAACTCTCTTGGGGCCTAAATGGTGTTCTTTGTAAAATAAATGATGATGGGTTTCTAGAAAAGTTTGTGTAAAAAGTGCAGGGGAAAGGATTCTGTTATGTTTGTTAATTTTTGTACAAAGACAACATTGATTTATATGTGGGTTTTTTTTCTTCCATCCCCTCTTTCTTGTATGTGTGCTTGTAAATTTTAAACTTTTACTGTTGTTTTAATCTTTTGTTAAATTAAAGAGACCATAAAAGTCAAGTCTCTCTAAACCGAGGTCACGAATAGTTTGTCAGATTTTTTGACCGCTCATTTGGGCTTTCAATTACAAAATAAAATTGATTTAAAAGTGTACAAATGTAAAATTGCACATGAAACAAATATGTGCTTAATTTCATTTTGGCATGAAAACTGAATAAAAAATTCACTGGAAAGACAGACAGACAAACCTACAGATAGACAGATAGACAGATAGATAGATAGATAGATAGATAGATAGATAGATAGACAGATAGACAGATAGATAGATAGATAGATAGATAGATAGATTTATCAGAACTTTTTTTTTTCTTGCACAGTGAAAGGTTTCATTTCAATAAGTCAACCTTCAAGTGATCAGATATGGACATGACATAATTTTCCCCTTTCCCTGAATCATGAGGATCAGTAGATCACAGATAGATGGATTTTTGTCTGATTTTCCTGACAAAAATCGTTCATAATAAACGAATCCATCTTTTTGTGGTGAATTGAGACTCTGCTGGTCTCAGAACTGATGTGATCTCATGATCTCGACATAAGTCCTGGAGTTCTAGAGCTAACAAAAACGCAGTGACGCGGCATCACGGATGATCGCATTCACTTTTACTTTAATCAGACACTAGCTTGAGGGACCGGGAGACTTGGCTAGAAAATGATTACAGATACAATTACTTCATGAAAAAACTTCTGTGAATTTGTAATAATGAGAAAACACAAAACAAAACAAAAAATAACGCACAACCACGTAGGACATCTGGAAGAATTCTGCACATCTTTTATTTGATTTAATTTGTAAAACATTGGAAATGATGGAGACTCAAAGGTGAAAAGAAAATCCAACAGTAACAGGGAATCTCCTGGAAAATTGCCTGTGTGTGTGTGTGTGTTTGTGTGTGTGTGCACGTGTACGTACATGCTGCTAGTTGTTAAGACACTTGTGCACACCTTCGTTTCCATCAGGACATCTATGAGAGGAACATGTCAGTGTGAAGTCCTCAATCTTGCTCCTCTCACAGAAATCAATACTACGTTAGCGCACACACAATCGTACACACTTTCGGTGAAGATGTTTCAATTGATCCAGGCAAAATTGCGGACAATAAAGCTCTCTAGAAAACAGTGAAGAAGTGAAATGGAGGTAGAAAGCGACTAAATTGAGCATCTAGAACTCGAGATCTTTGTGGCTCAGATCAATATCGGTTCCTGGTAACTCTGACGAAAGAAACTACACACACAGACACAGGAAATAGATATTATACACAAGAAGTAAATAACAATGATTATCTCTTTTCAGTGGCATCTGTCAAGTGGTGGGATACATTAGACAGCTAGTGAACTGACAGTTCTGGAAAATACAGATGTGAACTCTTAAAAGCAAGAAAAATGGATGAGGGTGACAATCCGAATGACAACTCGGTCCCAATCCCAATGCATCAGTCAAGTCACTGTCTGTCTTCAAAAGACGGTTGAAGACCCACCTCTTCACGACACTTGTCCTAGCACTTTCTTCCATGTTGTATATGTGTATTCCCCCCAGACCCCCCCCCCCCAAAAAAAAGAACAGTGTTTTACGCTGTTAGTATCTTTAGTCTTGCTTGAACCTGAGCTAATCTATTCAAAGACAGATTCAAAAGCACTCTGGATAAGGGTGTCTGCCAAATGACCTAAATGTAAATGCAAATGTAAATGTCTTGTGAGGTGTTCCTGGTTTGCAGAGGTTATTACAGAACAAAAGTGGTCCAAGGAGGGACAATACTGGAATGGAACCGGTGACAGGGTCATTGTACGCACTGATGATGGGGTCAAAGGCTAGAGTGTCTGGTCTGATCCCACAGAGCTACTGTAGAATGAGGTATCAGGTGTCGAAGCACAGACAGGTGCCAGAATGTGTCTGTCCATCACCGAACGCTCCTACAACAGACATGGTTTGGACTGAAAGCGTGCAACAGAACCGAACCATAGAGCAATGGAAGAAGTCTGTTGAGTTATGACTGGACGTCGTAACTGGAGGTACCATGTCACGTACTTGATTAAGAAATAACACCAGGATACACTATGAGAAGAAGCCAAACATGCTTGATATGAAACCTTGGGTCCTGGAATTCATGTAGATGTTTCTTTGACAACTAAACCAAGTACACCACTTCATGGGAATGGTATTCCCTAATGACATCAAGTGTCCTCTTCCAGCAGGATAACGTTCCTGACGCTCTGCAAAAATCGTTCAGGAACGGTTTGAGAAACATGACCGAGAGTTCAAGTTGTTGACTCGGACTCCAAATTCCCCAGAACAAGCATGTGTGGGATGTGATGGACAACCAGTCAGATTCGTGGAGGCTCCACATTACTCACAGAAAACAGCATCTAGGTGCCAGATATCATAGCCCATCTTCCGAAGAATGAAGTGAAGCCATGCCTCGACAGTTCAGAGATGTTTTGGTGCTAGAAGGGGACAATGTATAGCTGACGTTATGGTGTTTTTACTGTTGGACCTCTGAGTACTGGGTACATCCAACAAGACCTGCTGTTTTGGAGACCTGCCTAACTGACCCAGTTGTCCAGCCATCCCATTTACTGTGAGTAACGATCTTTAAACTTAACTTTTTAATCCTCACACGTGGGTTTGATTTACTGATATAAACCAGTGAAATTAAAATGAAAACTAATTACTGTATAAGTTGCAGTATCCCTAAAGCTGTTTACAGAAGTTATTTCTTTATCAATTTAAGATTAAAGTTTCTCCTACACAATATTTCAGAAGGAATCTATAGACGTCTGGAGGAATGATGAATGTTTTCAGGATTTCCTCTTTGCTCCAGTAAAGCTAAAGCATGCCATGGAACATGTATAGTGAATCATCTTCTGATGTAAATCAGGGTGACTCATTCTGAAGGTCTAAAAATACAATAAACACCACCTACGTCACAACCATGATGATGCCGCTGGGATCTTATTGTACGTTCGATTTTAGCGACTAAAAACATAGGAAAATCCATTTTCAGCGTGCAACGCAACAAAAAAAACGTTCAGGCTTGTGGATTTACTTCAGTGGAATTTAAAAGTTGTGGAAGTCGGACAGTGTTCAGAAGGAGGAGGCCGTTTCACTTAGACCTCATGCCGTGCACAGAAAAAAAAAAAATTGAATTATGATGAAATTAATATCATCACGACAACCCGGTGTACGCTGAACAGGGAGGCGGGATGAACGACATCGCTGCAAATCAACTGCGACATATCGATTGGGAAAACACGGCGGATTAAACACCACGCTAGAATACTGTCTGTATTTGTTTTCATGCAACTAGCATCAAATCTGTGTTCTCAGGATCAGGTTGTGCTCTGGACTAAACAACTCAAGACCAAACCTTCAAGCTAATTAGAATTTTGGCTAAATGAAAAGCTAATTCACATTAAAACACTTAAGGTGATTTTGAGCCCGGTCTTTTACATGCAGCCTTATAATCCATGAATAAACCCGACTATTGGGAATCCTAATGAAAATCCTTTATGGTCATAAACTTTATTTCTTGCTCTTGGTTCTGTAATCACGCTTGGATGAGATTTTGCTGAGATGAAATGAATTTTATTAAACTCATTAAAAACACAAGCATTTTGTATCAGATGATGACTGTGGAAAGAGGAAACTTGATTAGCTCTTAATATTATTCCTACAAAGCAGGATTGGACACCTGGTAATCATGAGTTAAAAAAGTTAACTAGTAGTCAAGTTCATTCACACTAAAATGAGATTAAATATAATTTCCTGTCCAGCTGACTAGTGGTGAAAGTACTGGGTTGTTGATCAGAGGATCAGGGTTCGAGTCTCAGCACTGCCAAGCTGCCACTGTTGGGCCCTTGAGCAAGGCCCTTAACCCTCCCTGCTCCAGTGGTGCTGTATCATGTCTGTAATGTAGATGTGCTGTAATGTAGATTGTAATGACAAAAACGAAGGCTTCTTCTTCTACTTGAGCTCTGACACGAAAAAGTGCAATTGAACAGGGAATTCCGTGTAAGAGACCAGTGTCGGCACACAGTCCACAGTCCACGAGTTGTGATGTAAGCCCTACCACCGTGATAGAATATTTCTCGGAGTAATGATGAACAAAATGGTCGACTGACACTATCCACTGTTTCACTTTGCCACTGGAATATGCTGAGATGGGAGCTTGGGATAATTGACGTGTAGCTCCACATTCCCAGGCACCTGATTGCTAATCATATGCGTGTGTCACTCATCAGAATCAGACCTACTTAAAGAATAAAGGACTATGAACTGTTTAGTCATTCTTTGTGTGGTTCACTCTCTGTCATGGAGCTCAGCTTTACTTTTTCCTCAAGTTAATACCTGCTTGTGCGTCATCCGACCACAGATAGATAGATGTCTTTTTTGTCACATCTACGTTGCAGCACAGGGAAATTCTTTCTTTACATATCCAAACTTTGGAGTTTGGGGTCAGAAGGTGCAGAGAGGGTTAATGGCCTTGCTCCAGAGCCCAACAGTGGCATCTTGGGAGTGTTGGAGCTTGAACCCTGATTCTCTAACCTTTAACCTTGCTTTTGCATCCAAACCCACAAGTCTTAAGTCTCATACACACTGTTAATTCATATCGTGTCATAGCGTAGGACTAATTGACTAAACCCTTGGCTTTATATCAGGAATTGTTTGATCGTTATCCGCTCTCGAAAAATCTGTCCGTTCATTAGTTTATTCATCCAAACACATCCAGACCATGTCATCTATCAGCCGTGTCATCAGACAGGTATTTCTGACACTCAGACAGCACTAAGACCACAACTCGCTTATCAACAGCTCCATCAATGAGAAGGTATGGAAAGTAGTATCTATCAACAGCTCAATCACTGATAGAGTGCAGTAAGGTAGAATTTATCTGCAGCTCCATCAGTGAAAGGCAGTGAAAACCCAAGCAGTAAGACTCCACCGGTCTGCTGTTGAGAGCCATTTGCTGAAACCGTGCACCTGTAGCTAAAAAAAAAAAATTATTATTAATGAAGGTCTTACATGCAAAGCACGGTCAGCTCGATAACCGTCTATATAAAAGATTTTTCAGAAGACACGTCGTTCTGTCATTGGGCTTTTCCGTTTTACCTCCTCTACATTTCTCAGACTAAAAAAAAAAAAAGTTGAAGTAATTACAAACACCGTCAGCAGAGAGTAGACACGAACTGGCGCAGCAGTACGGTCTCTCAGAAGTAATGTGCATGCTGTTTAGAAGATCTCCAGGGAACAGGTAGACTAAATGGTAACAGAAGATGAGGCGATTGCAGGATTTTAGATTTAACACGGAGTGTTAGCATCACATGGGGTCCTGCTGGAGCTGTGCCTAATGGTCTTTCTCCCAGAGGCAATAATACTTCCACCGTTCTAATCACAAACCTCATTAGATCGAACGCAGAAGCGTCGTCTTCTATACATCCTCGCTGCACACATGCACAGAATGCTGTTTTGGAGCTCGATGCCGGTCATAATTAAATGCCTCCAAAGATCCTCCTAGTGTTGTTTAGCTCTGATTGATTACCTGGCCCGTGTCACTCTGGATATTGAAACTATTTGTGCAGGAAGTTGGAATATTATTCCGTCTTAACTTATTCCAGTGGCCAGAACATTCAATTTAATTTAATTCAATATTATATGAATAAAAACGGACATGGTCTCAAAGCAGCTTTACAGAAGCTAAGAAATATATTCGAAAAAGTTCAAGAATAATATTAGACAAGGTGACTGTGGTGACTGTGGTGAGGAAAAAGTCCCTTAGATGATAGAACATTGAGAAGAACCAGACTCAAAAGTGAACCTCATCCTCATTTAGGTGATACTGGAGGGTGTGATTATAAATGATTATAAACACCAGAGAGTGTTATTATGAATAACGTCCTTTCTACAGTCAGATACAGTCTGATCATTGTGTATTGATTACGACGTTGTTGTCGTTGTTGTTGTAAAAAAAAAAGAGAAGCAAGTGGAGAGGAACATGCAACTCTTGAGAGAATTATTGTTGTAAGGGTTGCATCTGGTCCGGCATTAACACCACACCAACACCAGTGTTTGTCAGTCTCCTTAACAACAAAAGGTCAAGCAAAGTCCTTCCTGACCAACCCACCAATGAAGTTCCTGAATCTCCGTGTCTCCCAGAACGTTTGAAGATAATCGTCAGTGCCATCCGTTGGGTATGTAGTAATTCTTGTAAAACTTCACAAAACTTTTGAGAACAAGAGAACCGTTTGAAACCATATGAATCGTTCGACATCAACAACTGTGAAGGTACAACATTAATGATTAACAGATTCCAACACCACAGCTCTTGTTAGCCCACACAGTCCGGTACAGTGTAGCTTGTGGTGTTGCTAATGAGGCGTCTTCAGTTAAAACAACCATGTTATTAGACTGTAGATGCATTAAATAATTACAAAGGATTAAAACACATTTAATGTTACACTCCACAGTGGTGGAGGCTCAGGGTTTTAAAAAAAAATGTAGCTTTACAGAAGAATTTCTGTTTCCAATTCCAAAAAAATAGGTTATTTCTTTCCAGATAAAGGTTTGTAAAGTGTTGATATCAAACCCGTTTCTGTTCTCTGAGATGCTCTGAGCGTTTGTTCATCTAAAAAGCAGCTCAAATTCAGTGTAAGGTTATTCAACAGAGAGAAAAACTCACGTCTCATACTGAAAGCCAACAGAGTCCTGACTCATTTTAGATCAGACTCACAGCCAGAAAATGATACGTTTTGTTTATACTGATTGAAAATATCTGATAAGTCCATTTCCATTCTGCTGGCGAAATGGAATTCAAGCGTGCAGGAGCAAAAAGGGTTAATGACAAAAATATTTAAGCCTACAGCACATTTAAAGCTATACTACTGTAGCTGCAAGCTGAAGCACGTACTCGGATTCCCCGTTGTAAAATTTGGTGGTGGATTATTGATTCATTGGGGCTGTTTTGCGCCTGGTGGTCTAGAGGTTTTTGTCGAGAATGACGGGATCATAAATTCTGTTAATTAAATCCCGAGGACGTGTGTTTTCGGTTGCCTTTGTGGCTTTACTTGATGTAGAACTGTATTGTACGTGGAGGCTCTGCGTACGTATCTCGAATTTTATGATGATTTGACACGTTTCCGCACGTGTTCCATTCCGCTTTTTAATCCATCCTTTACACATTGCGGCTGAAAAAGTGTGGAAAAACAGCACAGCTGAACAGAATCTGTCTATATTAATCCCATTTTTCACAGGCTAATGTAAGAGCAGGTGTGAGGAGGATAAACGTAATCTAATAACGGCAAGGAGATTTAAAGTAATTCCAAATTAAAACCCAACTAAAATGCCTCGATCCCCCGGGCTTCTAGATTTTACCGTGAAAGTTTCATCACGAGTTTTGTTACCGCCCGATCTGCGTGCCCGATCTTCGGCACCGTTTCCCTCACAGGATCTTAACAGCAGACGCTAGGACTTAACACAATCTCCTTCTGTCTTTGATCACATGGGTCTAACCTTCCATCTGACAGATGATCAATACTTATAGCCTGAGGAACGGGCAATAACGATTTCATCGATTCGTCAGCTGAAACGAAAGCGGTTTCGGCCGCGGTAGAGGTGCGCCTTTAGTCTCGTACTGGTTTTTTCCATGATTTAAATAGAAATCCAGTCTGATTACATGTACAAGAGTCGATAAACGAATAAGATACGGTATGAGTGCCGATTCGTTTCTATGGTAATTAAACAGAAATGATACAATTTAGAACTCTTCCTTCTTTTGTGGTAACGCGAGTGCTCCAAACGCAGAAATTTAACATCGTATCTTGAGCATTTAATTTAGTATCTTGATATATTTAACCAGAAGGCAGTTTAACAGTGTACAGTAGGTGTTCATTTGGCACAAGATATTGTGATGTGTGTTTATATATATACGCTAAAAGTGAATGTTTCATTTAAAGCTAGTGCCGAGGGATTGGAAATGACCGCTAATGACGTGCTAAAATGGAAGCAAGTCTCACTCTCAATGTTGTCCTTTGATTCCTCGGTGATGTACACACTTTCTTAATGAGTTAATAAGACACATGAGGCATGTTAGAGCAGGGAAATCGAAAACAATCAAACTGTCCTCCAGGACTTTGACTGGCACTAATCCTGACGCTAGAAGAGCACTTTGTGTGTGGGTTAATGAGCGTAATAGCCGTGTGAAGAGGATTTGTGTATTTCTTGTATTTGTGGTGTCTCAAGCTGAAGTGTGGTCAGATAAACAAGTCTTTTCTAACTGCTCCTCCCAGCTGTCCATTATAAACTCCCTGGAGACTCGGACCATAATGCAGTTCTCTCCTTCTGAGCATCACTCAGACCTCGTCACTGTTTGCTCTGACGATACCTTCATGGTGTGTGGGCTGCAGGTTTGGGCTTAGTCCATTGTCTGTCCATTTAACTCACTCTCTCTCTCTCTCTCTCTCTCTCTCTCTCTCTCTCTCTCTCTCCCCCTCTGTCAAGTAAAGCTCAGCACAAGCTCTTGTCCCAGACCTTGACCATTAAATATACCAAAATACTGCATCTGTTTTCTCTCTCTCTCTCTCTCTCTCTCTCTCTCTCTCTCTCTGTCGCTCTCTCTCTTTCTGCCCCACTGTTGCGTAAAGCTCAGCACAAGCTCTTGTCTCAGACCCTGACCATTAAATATACCATAATACAGCTTCAAAAACCCATTACACTCTCTCTCTCTCTCTCTCTCTCTCTCTCTCTCTCATACTCAGAAACAAAATGATTAAAAACACTCCAGAGTAAAAAGTGCTATATTAAAGCACAACCACACTAACTATAGCCCCTGATCCATAACCAGCGTTCTGTTTACTACTTGCACGTACACTCCTATATCGAGCACTTTATTATTTTTTTTCTAGCAATCTAAATATTATTTATGCGCAGGAACCTTCTCTCTACATGATCCTGCTGATTACTCTGCGAGTCTTAAGATGAACGAAGGGATTGCAAGGACAATTATGTTAAATGGCGTTTGAGGTAAAAATGGTGCGCTTGAAACATACACGAATACGAAACATGGGCATGATGAGAGCTGTAGTGTGTGTGGAACGTGTGTGTGTGTGTGTG
>JAOTRN010000009.1:919166-929815 GCA_028566695.1 Bagroides melapterus
CACACACACACACACACACACACACACACAGTGGCTTACATACTGTGCACAAAAGCATGGTAATAATGAAAGGGAGAACCACAGGGATTAAAGCTTTTCTCTACTTCATTATCCAAGCTGTGTGAGTTTATTCAGGTTTTAACACAGCTCAGCAGAGCTTCTCACAAGTCTGCTACTAAAACGAAGGCTTTTAGTCATTCTTATTACTGACTTCATATGAATTTACTAAATTCACACACACACACACACACACACACACACACACACGTGCACTGCCTAATAAATAGACAGCATCTAAAATGACCTGTCTAGACTCTCAAACTGATTATCGATTTTTTTCTGTTAAAGCACATCATCACTTTATTACAATCATGAACGATTTACTTTACAGTGAAAATAGTGCTACGAAGCCGAAAAGTCGAAGCCGTACATTTGTGCATTATGTACAGTACAGTATATCGTGGTGACATATTTGTTGAATTGAAGCACAAATATCAGTGTGTATGTTTACTTACTGTTATATGGTAAATGAGGACATTTTTAATAATCTGAATTGATTCGATTCTAATTCAGAGTCTGAAAACAACCTAAATATTACAATCTGGTTCAAATATTTACAGATACAGACGAACATGGCTGCAAGTCTAAGTTGTGTTTGTTTTGCTCCCACAACATCAAATTTTGTTATGCGTGCCAATTCCGCCTAGTATGAAATCTGGTACTAACGCCGCGTGAGATCGTGAGATCTAAGTGTTGGTTGAAGTGGTTGATGAAAAGCGTAAGGTTTGTGATAGCAGCTTTAAAATGATGTTGAATAACGATTATGAATGTTTCATGATACGCACGGCCGTTCGGAACGGAACGTTCACAAGTATGTACACAGATTCCGAAAAACATCAAAGGTATTCTTGAGAAAAATCACTGTATTCAAGCGTTTACATGCCTTATTATTTCCTATTTAACCGATTATTTCAGATCTACGCCGTTGATCTGATTCCTCACGGAATAAATTCTCCTAAACTCCTACATTTTCATTGTAACATGAGCTGCCTTGACAAACTGTGCTCATATAATGTGGCCTTTGGAGACAATAATGAAAGTCTGTTTGAACGATCAGACTATATTTAGTGTAAGGTTAAAAATATGAACTGAAATTTGCATGTGTTTGATGTGTGAGCTGGAAGTCAGAGGAACGCTTCATTCAACGCGTTCATTGCGATCGTTCGTTCGGTTTAAAGTTTAGTGCATCTGTGAACCCGAATGATAACGATAATCATACTCTAAAAATCATCGTAGTAAGACGATTAAAAATCAGTCTCCAGGCAACCATAGGCTGATGACTGACCTGCTTAGACTAATTCTTTAATAAAAAATTATATAGAACAGAGAGCAAGTCCTGCTGCCATCCATCTACTGTCACTTCTGGTCTCCCTAGAGGATCTGTATGTGTGTGTGTGTGTGTGTGTGTGTGTGTGTGTGTTTTAGAGAGAGATAAAAAAAAAAAAGGGTAGAGCCAGGGTCTGGGGAATGCTCTGTGAGACATGCAGTAATTAAATCAACAATGAAAGATTTCCGGGGAAGAGACCTCTAAAATTTAATTTTCCTTTACAAGTCCACAGCAGGGGCGATCCCAGGGATAGAAAATGGAGTTTGACAAGGTTTATGTCTGATAAAAAAGAATAGACAAACAAAAGAGAGACAGTACAATAAGCTTTTACTCGAAAGGTCTACAAATCAGAAATATCTTCATAACCAACTCCTGCTTTCATAGTGATGAACTAATCCATGCATGAAAAACTAACTGCTCCTATGCTCAGTGTCTTTAACAGCAACAACGTCTTGAAAATCTGGAGATCGGTCCCATCCCTGTGGAGGAATTTCAGCCCAGTCTTCTGTGCAAAATTGCTTTAATTCAGCCACATTGGAGGGCTTTCGAGCATGAACTGCGTTTAAGAGCCGGACACAGCATCTCAGTGGGGTTTGAGTCAGGACACTTTCTAAATCAGTGGATCTCAAACTGTTTCTGACATTCCTTAGATTTATTCCTCCCCCACCCATCCCCCACCATTCATTCGACAAAATACCTAAATCAATAACATCTAGCATCTAGTTGAGTTCCTGCTAGGAATACTGGGGGATCCGGAGGAGTCCTGCTAGGATCCTGGGGTATCTAGAGATATACTCTACCTGATCCAGTTGGATTCCGCTTCATGAAGCTTCCGGACATTCAAAGAGGAGATACCATGGTCTTTGAGGACAACAACCTCCTAACTAATACACAATTGTCAGACTGTATATTTATAATCACACCTGCCAGTGTCACTCAAATGAGAATAAGGTTCACTTTTGAGCCTGGTTCCTCTCAAGGTTTCTTCCTTTTCCATATCTAAGGGAGTTTTTCCTTGCCACAGTCACCTCAGACTTGCTCAATGGGATCAATACAAACACATTTGTATACATTCATTCATTGTCCATACCTGCTTATTCCGGGAATACCCGGGTCACAGGGATCAGCTGGGGCCTATCCCAGCCAATTACAGGTGAAGGCAGGGTATACCCTGGACAGGTCAGCAGTCTATCGCAGGGCCACATTTACACTCACTTTAGAAATGCCAGTCAACCTACAATGCATGTCTTTGGAGGAAACCGGAGTACCCAGAGGAAACCCCCAAGACATGGGGAGAACATGCAAACTCCACACACACAAGGCAGGGACGGGAATCAAACCCCCAACCCTGGAGGTGTGAGGCAAACATGCTAACCACCAAGCCACCGTGCCCTTTTTATTATGTTCGTGTTCTGTAAAGCTGCTTTGAGACAATGTCCATTGTTAATGGATCTCTCCTCTCCTCTCTCCTTCTTTAGTCTGTCTTTTTGTTCGATTGGTCCTCCCATCTTTCTCATTTTTATCTCCTCTTTCTTGTTGTCCATGTCACAAATTTTTCCACCGATGTTGTTATGTTCACTACATACACTTCTGCCTCTCTGTGTGAAAGTCTGTTTATATCGTTCCGCTGCAATTATCTTCCCGTCATTCAAGCGTTATTTTCTCGCTATGGTTTCACCCTAAATAATGATGTTTTTATTTACATACGTTAATGACCCATTTGTTTGTTTGAGGTTGCTTTGAGTTTAGAACTGTATTTTCAATAAATGAAAGCGTTAATGAGGATAATGAAAAATCCTGCTGTGCGTTGCGCCCAAAATGAAGTGCCTTTGTTCTCCACTAGTGGAGCGCCCCACACTTGGAGAACCATGGCTCTAGACCAGTCTAGACAACAACATTCATTTTGTTTGGTTTGAGTCATTCAGAGGTGGATGTTTTGTGCTTTAGATCGTCGTGCTAAAAAAAAAACAAACAATAATAATAAAAATTGCGCTTGAGCTTGAACTTAGCTCAGTGGTAGCTCAAGTGGTTAATGCTCTGGGTTGTTGATTGGAGGATCAGAGTCCAAGCCCCTGGACTGCCTTAACCCTAACTGCTTCAGTGGTGTTGTATCATGTCTGACCTTGTGCTCTGACCCCAACTTCCAAAGTTGGGATATGTGAAAAAAAAAAGAATTTTACTGTGCTGTAATGTAGATATAAGCATCTATAAAAGCTTCTATTCTTCTTTAAAAGAAAGGCTTCAGCTTCAGATCACAGATTGATATCCAGACATACTCCTTCAGGATACTCTGAGAGAGAGCTGAAAAGTCTTCCAGGTTCTGAATTCAGGTCCTACACTATCCCACTACCATCACCATGTTTCACTGTAGGTATGCAGATTTTCACATTAATTCATCCACGGAATCATACATGCAATGGCGTCCACGGAATCATCCATGGATGCTATTTTTGCCCATCAGTAGAATCAGGAACGCTGCACTTAGGACTAGTTCCCAGAATATCAAAGTCTACTAAAGGCTGTAGAACGTTTTCATATTAGGCTCCTAATCTTTGGAATCTCCTTCCTGATAGTGTTCGGGGCTCAGACAAACTCTCCCAGTATAAATGTAGATTAAAAACACATCTCTTTATCCAGACATACACATCATACATCATAAACCTTCTGCTCCTGTAGATCTGATCACATCCTCATTATCATCTAGTGCTGGTTCCTCTCCACTTGCGTCTCTTTTTCTATCCATCCCGAGGCATCTGGAGATTGTTCCCCTCACTTCGGTTCACAGGAAAATAGTATCCCTGGCAACCCTTTCCAATAACGTTCTTCCATGATTGATTTTATTCACTGCACAGTGTTCATCTCATATTGTAGAAAAAGTCCCATTAAAGTTATGTTTAGAATCATCATCGCTGGTAACGTTCAAACCTGGATGTGCCTCGTATAATTTAACCCTTAATAAACGTTGCTTAAACGTTGTTAATTGGTTAACTGAGTAACTAAGGAGGTGATTTTTCATCTTTTTTTTCCACACAGAGCCAGCTGGTGTTTAAAAAAAATCCTGTCTTTCACTACATGAAATATGAATGTGACTGTCGTTATTTCATTTTTATTTATTTATTTATTCATTTTGGAAAATATAAAGCCATTACACACGACAAATAACTATGCAATAGATACTTTTAAACAGTGCTTTAACGGCTCATCTTGGTCTGTTCATAGAAATATTTCAGGAGTACTTTAGGATAATTTCATTTAAATGACGTATTTCTTTTCTATCCATTGATTGAGTCGGTATTTTTCATTCCGGCAGTTCATTCAGATTCCGAGCTCAGCTATGTTTAAGCGCTTTAAATAATCAGCATGACGTCTCTTTTTAGCGCATCAGTCATTTTAAACATGCTGATTTTACTGTAAATGATTATCTAATTATTAATGGATTTAATCAAGACTACTAACTTCTATTTTTATTTATGAAGGATTTACAAGTTGGGAAAAACTGATGGTTCAAGGAGGCGAAAAAAGCCGATTCGGCAACCACCCGGAAATATTACGATTGTACTTAGAATTTTTTTTGAATGAGTAACTTATCTTTCTATGATTTCTCTCTCTCTCTCTCTCTCTCTCTCTCTCCCTCTCTCCCTCTTTCTTCAGCTGATTCTCAGTACTCAGTATCGGTATCAGAAACGATCTCTAATTCTTATTCTATTATCATTTGATATTAAATAGCATGTGCATGATGCTGTCAATACTAGAACATAATAGAATAGATTAGAATAGAATAGAATCGTCTTATATAAAGCATTTGAACCTCTCCTAATATCCCAGAGTGAATCATCACCCTGCAAACCATCTACTGTTTATTTTGTATTGTATTATAACATCTTCTTTAATCCGATGCCTGGAATGCATGGAAGCCTGAGCAATGCCTGAGCAGCGGTACCTCAGACTACCTTTAGGGGACAAACACACTCACATTCAGACCACAGCAAACGTGTCCAGTGTAAAAACCACCCTAAACGACACACATAATTTTTACATAATTTCTAATTACAATGAATTATTATCATGAGCCTCATTTCCATAACCGTGCCAATCAAGTATATACAGTTTTGGGAAATAATCCTGTCTCCTTCTAACTCAAACCTTTAACAGTGACAGACCCCCAACTCTAAAATAATTTCCACTGACCCGCTTGACACAGATTTATTTTCTTGGCCGTAATCCAGACTGATCATTCCTAAAATATGATTAGAAAATGCAAACAAGCAAAAAAAAAAAATCTGAAAAAACTGGCAGCAAAATCACAACCAGAAAATTTAATCGAGACGTAGATGTATAGCATCAAGTCCACAGAGCGTAAAAGGATCCGGAACAGTGCAGATTGTTCTTCTCATCTCCCTGCACTTCTAAATCTACATTAATCTAGCTGTAGACTGTCTGCCATGTACAAGAGTAATGTTTATCTGTCCGTCGCAGCCAGGACTACGATGGAATTGTAGCGATGTAGGAACGAAGGTACGCCTGAGCCGAGAGAGCGAGGCACATGGAGGGGAAAAGGGAGGGAAGTGGAATTGAATGCTTCAGCTGAGCCGAGAGAAGGCTGTACCTGGCTGATAACTCTTACAGTTGGGCGCGTTATTGTGCCACGGCGAACAGCCGTGACGGAGGAAATAAGCAGCGACTACAAAAGACAAACAAATGACTCGACACTTCACTCGAAACTCTTCACATCGTACATGGGCTTCGAATACAGAGTGTACAGAGTGAGTGTGAAAGTCAAACAGAGTGCGACGGTACTGTATATACACACTTACTGCACAGAAAAAATGACATCATTATAATACAGATAATGTAACGCCCTGCGAGCTGCTATATTGGTTTTATTGATTTATTCATTCTTGTTTTTTTGTTGTTGTTGTTTTTCCTAATGAATTGCACAGATCAATTTTGACATAGTATGAGCCGTTTTACAGATGAGCAGATTATCGACACGTGAGATGAGAGCGCACGTCTGGAATACCGGTTACGGGCAAACGGAACAGGTACGACACAAACAACAGCAGCAGCAGTGCTGGCAGTAGCACCGGTGTCTCTTCCTCTCTGAATCGGTCTTCATTCCTTGGCCATTTTCCTCAGCGCTTTTTGAAAATAATAGCAGCTACAAATCATGTTCCCTGGCAGTGCAGCTCAGGAAATTGATGTTCTTTCATTTCAAAACAATGGAGAGCCTTATGAAATGGCTGATGATGCCATAATTCCAGTGTCTGACGTGTGTGTGTGTGTGTGTGTGCGCATGCGTGTGTGTAGAGATGGCTTAAGGAACCCCAGCATGTTCCTGACACACAGATACGGCTAGATCCCAGAACAGACAGCTTCAATCAACATCGGATGATCTTGAATATAAACAAAGCAAATCGAGTCTCACATACAGTACACACACGTTTACCTACTTCATTTACCCTTCTCCAGTCCTGTCTGACAGTGTGCGTGTGTGTGTGTGTGTGTGTGTGTGTGTGTTGGGTTTGAGCTCTGATTTTAATTCCATAAGGAAGAAAAATTTTCCCGTATGGTCCGTAGAGGATAATTTACAAAGCCATATCATACTTCACTTTAGCTGCCACGAAGCTTATTTAAATATGCCATAAGTGAAGCGGGGCGGGCAATTTTTTTAGACCCCGTTCTCATAAGTCATTATTAAACTTCACTCTGGCTGTGATTAATGTTCTCCACTGGAGATCTATTAGCTCACACCGAGCTAACCTCTCAAAATATGTGCAAAGAGTGAATCGCTTTCCCTTTTGACAGCGCTGTGTAATTGAAAAGTGATTGTCTTGGCTTAGTTTGGTGTGTACCTGCATCATGAGTGTGTGTGTGTGTGTGAGGGAGAGAAAGAGAGAAAGAAAGAGAAAGAGTGCTGGCACAACAGTGCAGATGAAGCCATCGTGCTGGCTAACAGCCGAGCAGTCACTTCAAAGCCAGTGGGCCAGCGGACACACACGTGTGACCAATGAGGCTTTCCTGCCTGTCAGAGAGGAAAAGATGAGAGAGAATGCACACTGAGGTGGGCGTACCCATCCCTCCATCTATCCTAATGCACACACACACACACACACACACACACTCTTTTTCTCCCTCGTTCATGTTCTACCCCTCTCTCTCTCTCTCTCTCTCTCTTTCTCTCTCTCTCTGCACTGTCAGGGTTGAGGTTATGCTTGGCTGCTTCCTCAGCCATAGCGAAGTGTGAAGAGACAGATGGGAAAGTTACATCTGTCTGCCAACACAACACACAGCCTGAGCCTCGCATACACAAATTCATGTGCCCTGTACACATGCGCAGTCCTGCATGCTGTATATCCCTGTTTATGCACCGTGTGTGTGTGTTTGTGTGTGTGTGTGTGTGTTTTTATTGAGTCAAAGAGGCCCCACTCTTTGTGTGTGTTTTTTTTTTTTTTTTATCACTTTAATAAAGTCTGTTGTGTGTAACTACAGACATCACTCCTCCCCTCTCCCTGATCTCACTCACTGCTTGTTTATTACACAACCAGTGTGCGGTTCAGTGGAACCTTTTCGATATCACACCAAGCTCTTGTAGACTCAATCCAGGATCTTCAGAATCCTGAAAGGAGTTATTGGGACCAGCAAGCTTATTATTGTACTATCTCTCATTTCATTCTATACCACTATGTGTGTGTGTGTGAGAGAGAGAGAGAGGGAGTGATTTGTGTGGTGTCTTGTAGAAGTGTAAGGAGAATTGTTCCAGTTGTTTTAGATCTCAAACATAAACTTATTGATTCTATTTAAATCACCAACAGAACATTTAAAGCTCATCAATGTGTGCACGGACGTCGGGTCTGTTTAATATCTGAACACGTTTTCATGCTAGGGACTGAAGGAGTTTAATTTCATGCTATTAAATGAAGGAGTTTTGATCTCTCGGGCTCTCTTAATTTCCTCTTCCTCCCTATTCCCGCCTTCTTCTGCATAAATGAGCTCACAGATCGCTGTGATAGGCTAGTGCCGCTGTGATTGACAGGGTCGATATCCCCTCCCATTCTGAGAGCATGACCTTCTGAGACCGGAACACGGTGCTCAAAATTTATTCACCTCTTTTTCCCAGGCTGCTTCTTTTTTTATTTATTTTTATTTTTTGACAAGCCTGTTGATTATAGCTGCTTCCTTAAATAAAATGTGTCACGGTTCGAACTGGGATGGAAGAGCAGAAAAATAAATGGTGGTGTTTATCGTCTCTGATTCTGTTCCTTTCGGATCATATCGCGCTTAATTTAATTAATTTCACGGTTGATAAAAGTCCTAACTCGCAACCTCTAGCTAAAAAAAGACAACTCAAAAAAAATTTTCTTCTAATTTCTCAGAACTTTTCAACACCGAGTTCAACAAGTGACATCAAATCATCGTAAGCTGCTCACAGCCGGAACAGTAAGCAAGGTCTGAGAGCCAGGTGACTTGTACCGTATATGATTTAGCTCAGATATACAGGAGGAAAATATACACTGCTCATCAGAGCTGATTTTATTATAAACAAATCACAAACACAGGGGAATGCGTGCTTTTTTCCTCACTTTCCAGCTCCAAGGTCATGAATGATGCAATTCCAATTCTCCGGTGAAACCGGAGATTCACACCGAGATTCTCTGTCCCTGTTTTTCCCTCACTGACTACAGGCACCACATGGCCAGATACGCAGATTTGCCACAGATGGAAAAAATAAAGGAGCGGTTCTGGAATCGTCAGCTGTTAAATTCGCGTCTGTCTGAATTACTTTCATCCTCCATGTTTAGTTTGTTGCACAGTGCATTGCATCTCCGACAGTCTGGTCATAACACAGCCTTTTCTCCTTAAATGGAGAGAATCTGAAATGGACCGAAAGCAAGGAGAAGATAACAGCATGTGTTTTACGGCTTTAATATCCGAATGCTAACTAATGACTGAATAAGATTTTTATTAAGTGAAACGAACAAGGTTTAATGTCTTTTTTTTTTTTTTAATTACAGAACTGGCATACATCCATAAGGTTAAAATAAATATACTGTACGGAGCGAATACATAAAAGAAAAATTCATTCCTCTCCTATCTGATATACGTTTTGACAGTTTTCCCAGCAGTTATTCTTCTCTTTTTTGCTGCACTTTTCCTGCTCGTGTTAAAGCGACTCTATGGAAATTAAAATGGAATAATATACGAGCCCCGGAATCAGGGGCGCCGCTAAAAACAGGTCAAAATGAAACAATATGAGGGTGGGCCCCAAACCACACCCATTCCCTACCAAAAAATAAGATCTCCGAGGGCCCCCAAAGTGCGTGGGCCCTACGAATCGTCCTAACATCCCCCACCCCAACCCTTAGTGGTGCCCCTGCTCAGAATTGAAATAAAAGTAAATAAATAAATAAAAATGAAGGTGAAAAGACTAAAGTTCAGCCATTTGATCTAAAGGAAAAGCATCATGTGGTGGTGGTGGCATCAAGCTCCAGTCTAAATTTCCAACAGGACAAACTGGAAAATATGGTGGAATCATAAGAAACATGGATGGAGCCAAATCTAAGCGGATTACTGAGACCAGTGTGCTCCGCTCCAGTCAGCAGGTCATTTTCATTTAGGAAAATATAAAAATATCAGTTCCAACATAAAGAAGAGCCAAAACACGAGGCAAGAAATGGTTCTGTGCTTCGTGAACACCACGGAAGCGTAGACTCCAAATCAAATCTTCAACCGATTACATTTCCATAAGCACACATTTTCCACCTTTATGAAACTATTTTTTGTTTGTAGGAATTAAGGAAGTATAGAACTTGTAGAAGTACATGAGTGTTAAATCCTACATGTGGTATTGAACCACTTCCTCTCTACTGCTAGATTTTGATGGAGACTGATCCGTCTGTCAGATTGCTTCACGTGATCATCTGGTGTGTGTGTGTGTGTGTGTTTGTGTGTGAGAAAGCAAATCGAAGAATCTTTTGTCTTTTATCTTATCCCTTTCTCTCACTGACTCTCCAATCCTACCTTCATTCATTATGCAACATGGTTCTGCATAATGTCAGTAATTAATAATCAAGCAGGTTGTAGTGTCAGTCGCCGCAGCGTTTCAGAGTAACACTCATGAGAGACTGTGTGTGTGTGTGTGTGTGTGTCTGTGTGTGTGTGTGTGAAAGAAAGAAAGAAAGAAAGACAGAAAGAAAGAAAGAAAGAAAGAAAGAAAGAAAGAAAGATAAGGGTCTAAAAATGTATTTAGTAAAGCAACATTTTT
>JAOTRN010000009.1:996032-1012901 GCA_028566695.1 Bagroides melapterus
GGGCCCTAATAAATAAATAAATAAATAAATAAATAATCCGACGAAAAACAATAGGGCCCTGCGCACTGTAGTGCTTGGGCCCCTAATAAATAAATAAATAAATAATCAGACGAAAAACAATAGGGCCCTGCGCACTATAGTGCTTGGGCCCTAAAAAAAAAAAAGAAAGAAAAGAATAATCCGACGAAAAACAATAGGGCCCTTCGCACTATAGTGCTTGGGCCCTAATAATAATCATACAGCTGGATTAACCCCAAATAAAGATCAGCTGTTTTCTTCACATCTTCTTGGTTTCATCTGACTGCTGAAGCCATGGTCCACAAAGAACTTTACAAAGCACACATGGTACCTCACTTATTCACAAAAAAACAATTTCCAAAGGATTAGAAGTACCATGGAACACCGTAAAGGCCATTATGACAGAGATAATATAGGATATGGAGAACCAGAGTGAGATCAGCAAGATCAGGACGTTTCTCCAAATTGACATCCAATCCTTGCTTACTCCGGTAATACCCGGACCACAGGGATCAGCTGGGGCCTATCCCAGCCATCTACAGGTGAAGGCAGGGTACACCCTGGACAGGTCACCAGTCTATCGCAGGGCCACATTCACACTCACACTCATACTCATACTCACAATTTAGAGATGCCAATCAACCTACAGTGCATGTCTCTGGACCGGGGAGGAAACCCTCAAGGCGGGGGTATCGAACCCCCAACTCTGGAGGTGTGAGGCGAACGTGCAAGCCACCATGCCCCCCATCTCCAAGATCAATGGGGGAAAAAAAAAAAAAAAAAAAAAAAACAAGGGCAGTGGTGGCTCAAGTGGTTAAGGCTCTGGGTTGTTGACTGGAGGATCACAGTTCAAGCCCCATTACCAAGCTGCCACTGTTGGGCCCTTGAACAAGATAGCTACAGTATGCTCATGATACCTGTGCTCTGATCCCAACCTCCAAGGTGCAAAGAAAGAGTGCTGTAATGTATTTGTGATCAAATGAAGAATGTGTTATGGTTTGATGAGACCAATTACAAACAGTAGAATAATTCAAAAGATATGTCAGGTACAACAAAGAACAGTGTAGCATGGTGGTGGCAGCATCGTGCTCTAATGCCGCTCTTCAGTCAAGGAAATCATGAATGTCACTCTTCAGGATGACAACGACTAAAATTGTACATCCAATTCAACAAAAGAACGACTTAACCGAAGGAAGATCGATGTTTTTAAATGACCGACCAGGTGACCTGAAGCGTGCTGTGCAAAGGAGATTTCCTTACAAATTGATGGATAGGGAAGATGTGCCATGATGATAGACTCTTACTCAAAAAGACTGATTGTTGAAATAAAATAAAAAGATTTTATTTTAAAGATTATTTAATTTGTCCTTTTTTCCTAAAAAAAAAAAATCAGATTTTTATTTTGACTTAATTTTCATTGTAATTTTATATTGAAAATGATATGATTTTTCTTGGTTTAATTTTTTTTTTTTTTAACACCACAAGAAGTGTGTAGACCTTTCAGTCCATTGTATATTATAGACATAGGCTCATGCAATTTTAATAAACAGTCCCAGAAGCAAAGTTCCATCATTTACATTTCAATTTCATTGTCTGGCTTTGAAGATAGCTTTATACTCATCTCTCAATATTTCTTCCTCTTGTTTCTTCTAGTTGCCTCTGCCCTCTCTCACACAAAACCGCTTACTCAGCTCTCGCTATTATTCTCTCTTTAAACTTTGACTTGGTTCTTACTTGGAAGATTGTATTCAAATGTATAAGGAATCATTTCAATGTATTTTATTTGTTGGATGAGAAAGGACTTTTGAGAAATACAATTCATCAAACGGGTCAGTTGTTTAACCCTTTAAACTCCCAGAATCCATTTGCAGGTCCAGACTTTTATTACTTCATAGTGATAGATACGTTCTGTACTTTTTCTATTAGTTTCACTGTAGTTACTAAATAATTTATAGTTAATGTTGTAATATATCAGACATAACATAAAAACCACTGACAGGCGAAGTGAATAATATTGATTATCATGCCACAATGGCAGCTGACAAGAGGTGGGTTTTATTTTAAACCGAGTAAACAGTCAGTTCTTGAACACTCCGTGCATCACAGTCTGAGGTGTATGGGGCTGCTTAGATGCAGATTGCTAAGAGCTGACCATTCTGACTACTGTCCACTGCAGGAAGAGTCTACAGTGAGTAGGACCATGGAGCGATGGAGGAAGGTGACCTGGTATAATGAACCATGTTTCCTTTTACATTATATGGTTAGCCAGGTACATGCTGCTTAACCGAAAAAGGATGCAAGGCAACCCGGTGGAGGCAATTTGGTTCTCTGGACTATGTGCTCCTGGATGTTACTTTGTCATGTAGCTTCTACCTAAACATTGTTACTGACCAAATACAGCACTTGATGGCGGCAGTATTCCCTAATAGCAGTATCTTCTTCCACACACTGCAGAAATTGTTCTGGAATGGTTTAAGGAACATGCCAAATTCCCAGTATCTCAATATGCTTCAGCATCTGTCATAGGTGCTGGACAAATAAGTCAGGACTTAAAGGATCTACTGCTGACATCATGGTGCCAGATACCACAGCACACCATTCAGAGGTCTTGTGGAGTCTAATGATTACTGATCAATGATTATAATTATTCCTAGGAGCTAAGACTTGCCTCTAATGTGGACCAATACCAATCGATTTAAGCTGCGGAAATATATACCTAGGTTCTGGATTTAGATTAGGATCAAAAGGTTTTAACGCCTAAAACGTTTTCTCCTAACACACATACAAGACACAAATTGTTTACTTCTGAGTATCTAATGAATTAGTGCAGTTTCAGGCACTTTTATTAATAAATAGGACACTCAACCCTAACTGGGTTGATACTCAGAAGGTTGGGGATCAAGAAGCAACACGGGTGCAGTAGGGCATTTAAAACTTTAACCACTGTTTTAGTGCTGTGCTTAAAGCTTCATTTCTGATAGTCTGACCAACCAATCAGAGGACGTAAAATACTGACGTTATTGTGGACCAGCTAGCTGACCCTGTGAGGAGTATCTGAAATCTGACTGGTTAAAGAAACATCAGTCAAGTTCCATCAGTCAGCACTACTGATTCTGAAGACCCTGGATAGATTAGATTGACATGACATCACACTGAGGCTGAAATCTGATTGGACAAAAATCTAACATCCACATCCAAATACTGGAAGCAGTGCAGCCAAGAGAAACTCTACAAAATTAAGAGATTAGAGTGTTGGGAAGAAATTAATATCATTTTATGGAAGAAATATTAGAATTTAGGTTGTAAATGTAGGACAGTTCTTCTGATAGTGTTTAGACCAGCAGAGAAGGACTCTGTGACCCTGACGGACCACCACTGCTAAATGTGTCCTCTTTTACTTTAATGACAGTGTGCACTTGAGCTGGCATGCAGACTAAAATTTGTGTCAAATTTGTGATTAAAAAAAACAGGTCAAGCTAAAATGCTAACACCAAGAAGCATGGGGCATTTAAAGTTTGATGCTCGTTGCAAAAATGCTGCTATGCCAAGAATAGTAACTGGGTAACATGATTAGAAGGTAAGTCACTCTGGATGCATGAAATGTAATATCATGTCATAAATTAGCAAGTGCAATAGATGGACATCTGCTGAGGAAAGAGCAGTACTATAACCTTTTCCTGATGTTTATCTACTGTCTTGGGATCTGAAAGCAAGCAGAAGCACTCGGATAGAAATTAGCATATAGTCACGCTAGTGACTATATTTACTGTTGTTTTAGCTATGAAAGAGGGCCGAACATCACTAACTCCACTAATGATGTGGATATATTAAGTATGTGGGTCACCTTACAAAAAAAAGAACATTTGTATCATCTGTATCTACCTCATCAGTTAAAAATCATTGGTAACACCAATACTAACTGAGCTCTGAAGATTCTGGTGGCATGCTTTGTGTACTTGGGCCGGAATGGGTGCTGCTTAAAAAGGAGTAAAAAAAAAAATTTCAATATTTTCTACTTCAGCTACTTAACAGCTAAAGACCTAATCTTAATTAATGAGCCTTTAAGAAGAAACTGCTTTAATCATGGTCTTAACAAACAGAGAATGAATGTGGGGTGTGTGCGTGTGTGTGTGTGTGTGTGTGTGTGAGAGAGAGAGAGAGAGAGAGAGGGGGACAGAGAGAGAGAGAGAGAGAGAGAGAGATGATATAAATTCCTCCTTACTAACTAACCAGGAACTCATTTTGGAGAACAAAAGTTCCTAGACAGCAAGGAAAGGCAGTGAGGCAATGAATGAAAGAAAAACCAAAAAAGAGATTTAGAGACAGTAACATATTTCCAGAGATGGATATTGTACCTAAACACACACCTCACCTGCAGCAGGACTGATTTAGGGGCCATCTGAAAAGCTTATAATGTAATTGCCACATGCAATAAGAGTGTATATCTATGAAGTCTGGGACTATCTTTAGTGTACACATTTCTGAGTGATGGATGACGGTATAAAGAGCTGCATTATTATGGGAGTGAGCTGGGAGAGAATGGAGGTAATGAGGTCAGCAGCACACAATGAAGCGTATTGTGAGGTACAGCTGAGTAAAATAGAGTACAAATGTTCCCAGTAATGGAAAACAACAACAACAACAAAAAAAGGACATTTTTGTGCTACGCCTGTAAATGTCTGAAAGTGCTAAATACAAAGGTTCATAATCAACCAAAAAAAAAAGAAATTTAGCAGATTAGTATATAAATTGTGCCAGTAGAAGATGCCAGAGGAGGTGTGCTGAACCTCTTGTAACTCTTCACAAATGTGTTTACATGGAAAACATCAGAGAAAGTCAGATATAGTAGAGATGTTTGACTGTGTGAGTATTTGCATTAAAGTCCCCTGTACAGCAATCTTTCCACAGAACATTCAGACCAAGAAAAAGAACCCTGCAGATACCATGGGTTCACTGAACCACCATTACATAGTATTCTATATAACCTACTCTAACTGGTAGTGTCGGTGTGTAAAACCTTCATAACAGACACCAACTGTGTCATGAGGAACAAAACTCACCATAGGACTACTCTATATTGTGTTCAGAGATAACTGTGAGGGTCAATGCCCACCCAGATAGCTGGGTGGTAACTCTAAAAAGGACCTATGAGGAGAAAAGACTCCATATTGAGTAAGACTCCATATTGGCTAGGTGATGATGTCCACCATCCAGTTGCCAGGCTGCTCAGACCCAAGAGTTGCTGTTGGCTGAGGATCAAATACATACTGTATAGTTCAAATAAAATCACCGGACTTGTACTCAGTACTGACATGAATGCTCTGTAGGTCACATGACTGATTCATATAGTTTGGGTCACCCTGAACAGAAATCCAGAGCAAGAAACTTAACATAACTCCTAGAACTGAAGTGATATCTAGCAGGAAGGCAGTTTCTAGAGACACACATTTCATATCACCATTATGCATCAGACTCAGAACAAGTGTTCTTGAGGAACTTTTGAGGGGTTCATCCCAGGATTCTGATGGAGCATGGTGATTGGAGGGGCCTTAATCCTTTAGGTAGGCAGTAATAAGACTATGCTTCCATAAACCTACAGATTTAGTGCAGAAGGAGAATCTTAAGTCAAGTCAAGAAGTTTTTATTGTCATTTCAACCATTTATAGCTGATATCTAGCAGTCTCTGAAGTAAACTCTGGTTCTTAGGTACTGCACTGGGTCTAGACAATAATGAACACTGTTCACAAAACTTTTACTTAAGGGAATACAAGGCCTTTTTGCTAGGGGCACTTGATTCCTGGACTGCTAGATGACAGTTGGCAATACAGCCCGAGGGGCAAGACCCACAGGCGCTTGTTATTGGACTAAGTGTACCAAATTATCCTGTTCATTTAGGAGAGAGCCAACAGTTGTTCTGACAACTACAGAATTCAGCAATGGGAACCAATTTGTTATACATTGATGGTTACAAGGCATAGTTGCTGAAGTATGACAATTATTACAATGTACTCATTTGCTAACTTTTCCCAGATCTACCAGATCTAGGCTAACACCTCTGTAAGTGCATGTCACGACCACATTACCTTTCACACCAAGGCAGATGATTTAATTATTGGTGAATATTGTCATAGCTCTTGACAGTTCATATAGATGAATGTCACTTCAATGTCTTTGTAGATCATCTTAGAACAAGCAAGATCTAATTCCAGCTGGTTGGTGGATTCTTAGCATGTCCTCACTGCTCCTGAAGCACCACTTAGCTCCAAAGACTGTAAAGGACGAGTCTGCGGAGGTCGATTAAAAAGGACCAGCGGCCACCTACCTTAAAGTGCACACACTGCACCATGCTGTTTATTTTAATCCCGTTAAAACTTCCCTGCCCCTTTAAGGCAGTACACTAAAGCTAGTCATTTTCAAAACTAGTATAATATTCAGAGAAATTACAATACGGTGTTCCTTTCTCAAGGAACCTGGAGCCTATCCAAGGGGCCAGGAGGCATAAGGAGGGGGACACGCTGGGTTATAATTCAGTTTACAAAACAAGCAACCTAATTGTGACATCCTTACTATACTAGTCATAATCCAAGATATATCATTCAAGGAAAAGCAAAAGCAATTAGACACCAATGGTTTTTATAGCTCCATCTTTACTCGGTGCCTGCGATTGTATTGAATTTTTTCAGCCTGTATGGTCCTGGTCTAGTGGCCAGATTGATTTTGCCCTGAGATTATTTCATTTGATGACAGTGTTACAGAGTTTTATCATTGCCTAGATTTTACTGCTACAACATAATGTGTGTTTTCACCATGAAGCGAGAGGGGAGTTAAGGGTGCAATGGATGAGAGGCTTCTGTAACCGATTAGTGGGTTGTGAACTGCACACTCTGCCCTGCACTTTATCGACTGGGCATATTTTATGCATCAACTTTAATCTGGCAGGGTCATTAGCGGTTCATTTAGCCTTTCACACACACATACACCACTCACGCTCACACTCACACACACAGACCCACACTCAGACTGAGGTTTTATCTGTGTATTTTAAGATGTTTTTCATTACACAGACCCATCCAGAAACAAGGAGAGGTAATGAAAATGGTAATGAGACAGGTGAGGAGCGGGATGAGTTGAGCCATTGAGAGAGATGGAGAGACACAGAGAAACAGAGCAATGTTTATATGCTCTGAGTGGAGTGCATAATGATTCTGGGTCTGACAAATATGCAAGATGGCTTCCTGCATGGTCCTGGATTTCTAAACCATTATTGATTCCCTCAAAGGGACAAACCACGTGCAAGGTGGAGCCTTTTGTGTGTGTGTGTGTGTGTGTGTGTGTGTGTGTGTAAGCAGATGAATGCTTATTGTAGACACTCTTAAAAGGTGCAGTGTTAAATAATTAACACTTGTTAACACTGTGCAACAACATGACATGGCAGTGCAACATTTTAATACACACAGAAAACAGAAGTAATAATCATTGTTTTTCAAGGATTTGTTTACCTGTTAAGGTGTTCTGATGATCGGAAGGTTGTGAGTTCAAATCCCATTTTCACCACTGCTGGGCCCCTGAGCAAGGCCTTAACCCTGAATTACTCAGCTGTTTAAATGAGATAAATGTTAGCCGCTCTGGATAAGGGTGTCTGTCTTAAATGTAAAACTCTAAGCTGAACTTATTCACGTCATTAACGGGTGGATTCTGCCTCTTCTCACCAGTTATAAATGAAAATGATGAAATTCCAGCTCTTTTGGTTGCATCATGGGTTAGAGAATGTACGTGATTGTCTTCTTTGCACATGAATTTTTTTCTTTGCAGATGAATATTTGCTTACACGATCCATTGGGGATTATCATGTCGATGCTAGCAGTCCGTCAGTTTACATTTGATTAATACGTTTCCTTTGAACAAAGCCTGAATGCGTAATGCTACGGAGAAGATTCTTTGCCGCGAAGCAATCTTACAGGTAGAAAAACGTGAAATGCAATAAACAGACCGTACTGCTTCTCATGCGTGGTGTGAGGACGACGTGGCACACCGAATAGCAAAACCTTCATTGAGTCGCACTTTCGTTGCGTTAGCTTTAAATCAGCAGGGTATTTTTTATTATTTTTTTTATGAATTAAAATGCTGACTTCGCAAGACAAGTGAATGTAATTCCCTATTGCATTTCGTTTCACTTTCATCATTACGATGCATCACGCTGGACTGTAATGTAATCACAGCTGTACGTACGGTGGGGGGTGTAGCGTTCGTCTGAGAACGGGAGACGTGCCTGGAAGAGTTATCAGTGACTCTTCAAACTTTTATAGTGTTTTCTTTCCCAGTGCAACTTTTTTTTTACACAATTGAAAGTTAACGTCTTTGCTCTAGGGTCAAGCACTGGACACTCGGTGAACCCAGGACTCAAACCTTCCCATTTCCAGTATGATCTACAAATAACAAAGTAACCTGCACCTTCATTTAAAATACATATAATGTTTCGTTACGTTAAATCGATTTTTAGTCGTCAACTTCATTTCATTATCGTTCATCACGTTGTTTTTGTGGAAATCGAAGTACACAAAACGTTTGATTCGTTATTTATCTGAATTTGACGTATTACGTATGCACACGCGTTAGGCTCCGACACATCCAGTTAGATGCTTCGTAAGTCTATGAAGAAGTCTTTTGTTTGTTCTGAGAGTGTTAGTACTAAGTCTTGTATGTGATAATATTACCGCCTGAATGACCGTACAAGCGTACCGTACAGAATCGTTCACCATTTGCAATGCAAATCAGCCTGTTAGGTATTTCACATCTTACAAAGCTGACAGGAAAAATCCATTTCTTGTGACTAATTCTAGGCATTTGAGCTTCCTAAATAAATAAACATCTCTTGTAAAGATGTTACATAATTGTTCTGAATATAAATTCAGCACCAGCATTTTAATTAGACTGACACTTTGTAAACCGAAGTTTCCCTGGAAGTTGGAAAGAAGATAACTCTACCCAACCTTACAAAATGTAAGCATTACATAATATACTAAATAAAAAAATATTATCAGCTTATTATTCTTATTCGAGCTTCTATTATGGCAGTTTGGTATGATGTATTACACCGGACATTTTCTATAACTTTAATCTAGTGGAACAGCTAGAAGTAGAGATCAAGTAAAGGCCAAGACCTCGACAGTTTCAGGTGCTGGTTAGAAGACCCAGAGGATGAGGAGGGACTGTGACACATGTCTTAAACCAAGTAGCCCATCATCTTTGATCTCCCAAGGCTACAAGACAAGCTTCTTAAACATCTGTTCAATGTTAAAGGTGAAAATGTTGAATTTTCTATATAACAGATCTCATATTCACGATATATCCCAATGGACCAAAATAAATTGAGTTCAGTAAAAGAGTGGACAATCTCCAGCACAGCCAAAGAACTACAGAGGTATTTTGGATGTTGGGGGAATTTTTATTTCCTGAAGAAGATCTTACAAAAGCCGGTAGGAGCAAGTCAGCTAACCAAGCTTTCACTTTATTTGAAGGATGTGAAGGTTCACAATGGGGTCTATTTTGAAATACCCCAATTATTTCTGACCGTTTATCACACAGGACAACGTATTGGAGACCGAGCTCTCAAGACTGAGTGAGATGTCAGCTGTCTATGTCAGCTGTCACAGGCAGAATGAAACTATGACATAGTGACCAGAGCGATCCTATTGCTGTTGGGCTTAGTATTAGGGCTGAATTAACATGAATCAGCTTGGGGTCAATTCCAGGAATCAGTAACAGGTAAGAATTTTCTCAGTCCTTGAAAATGTTCAAGTTTCAGCGCTGATCTCACAACCAGCTAGCTACTTGTTCTGGATCACAGACTTCATGCCACTCTGTTCATTTGAGCATTCACTGTTTAGATTCTTGCTAGCTTCTGAAACTGCATCTGATTTTCCTCTGAAAACTCCTTTGAGTGTGTAGATTAATGTAATTAGATTTAATGTAAACCAGACTACTGATGTGTGTGTAATGGACCGACGCATTTCTCAGACAGTCTGTCTACACAACCAGACAGCACTCGGTGTGTGTGCAGGTCCTGGCAAGGAACAACGTCCCTGTGTGGAATCCAGAGCTTGACCGACTCTCAATTCTCAAATGGCTGAATTCGAGAAATTGATTCTTTTCACTTCAACAAAACTGCCACTCAAGGAGTCGCATCACTGTTCTAAAACACCCGGAACCGTGTTAGATCAGTGCCATTTCCTGAGACATAGACCAAGAGATAACCAGAATGAATGCATATCAACCACTGCCTTCCCAATGACAATGACATGCGTCAGGTTCCGCCTCACCTACGAGAGAACTTCATCACCAGGGATCATGGTTTATATACGTCTAGGCTAAAGAGATTCATTTTCAGTTTTGGTTTCGTTAAGAGAGGTATGTGACCATGCAAATTCTGAAAGGATTTTAAGAAGCTTGCGGAAGGCTACAAGAAAAGTTAAGCAAATTAAACCTAATGCCACCAAAGAGTAAAGAAGTGTACGCAAACTTTCGACACACTGACAATTGATAAACAAAAGCTGAAATAAAATTCTCTGTGAAATGTTCTCGTTAAATGGCTTCATGTAAAATAAATACAATGCTATAATTGAAACGAAAAAGGAAAAAGGAAATCAGGAGGAGATTCGAAAGCACTGAGTCGGGTTTTAACCATGAGCCAAGTATGTCATGGGCAAAATGTTCTGGGGCACTCAGCTCACCTCATTCCATTAGATGTTAGCTCATCACTCGCTCTGTTCCCATGGACTGCTAACCCCGCCTGCAGTCAACAAATAATTCAGAAGTAAACATGTCTGGGCCTGCTCAATGCCTCAAACAAATAGAAAGATATATGCAATTTGCAGCTCGTCTCCAGTGAGAGGAACCCAGGCATGGACCAGGGGACATAGTCTTGTGGATCTCCACAATGGAGCTCAGAATAGGGCATAAATAAAATAAAACTCCCAGCTTCATCAGCGTGTTGAAGCTGCTCCATGATATCCACAGCAACATACAATACATGACCTGTGCCTAGATTTTTTGCGGTGGGTTGTTTGTATGAGTATGTTTTTTTTTTCTTTTCCAATGTGCATTTCCTGACAGGGATGGCTGATTAAACATCATGTGAATATGAACATCTTAAAATCCATCCATCCATCCATTTTCTGCACAGTGTCGTGTGGAGCCTATTCCAGGGAATTCAGGTTAGAAGGAGGGGGGACATCCTGGACACGATGCCAACCCATCACAGGGCGCACACACAGAATAGTTTTGAGATGCCATTCAATGCATGTCTTTAGATTGGGGAGGAAATCCAGGAAAAACCGGGAGGAAACCCCTGAAGCAGAAGGAGAACATTCAGGGATCAAACTCCCAACCCTTGAGTTCTGAGACACACATGCTAACCACCTTAGCACCACAAATAATACTTGAATACTGAAATTCAGGTTATGTTATAATTTTAATGGCTTATGCAATTAAAAGCAAAACAAATCTAAAGATTCGTAAGTTCTCAAGAAGGATATATACAGTCTGTGGTCTTGCCTTGTCTTTACTCACCTTCATGCTGTGTTTTTTTTTTTGTTTCCTGGATGTGTACTTGTCCAAATATCTGACTTTATACACTGATTGACAGAAGTCTGATTTTTTATATACGTGCTTTTAAATCCCCAGGAAATCAAAATTGTTTTTTCAGAGCTTGTTGTATGTCTCTTGGTATAATGCATCCAATCGAATGCTCGAGACAAATCACTCTACAGTAGCAGAACTTTTGCATCAAACAGATTCTTGCATATTATTATCCTTCCAGACAATCCTATGTGTTGAAAAGATGTTCGGACGTGTTTGTGTGTCTGCTTTCATTCTGACTCCAATATTTAGATGGATCAAACATGTACACTTCCATTCAAATGTCTAAAATCACTCCAAAAAATGTATTGTTTTGAAAAAATTATTTTTTCTAAATTCTAATAGTTTTAGGTGGCAGTGAAATACAATGTAGAGGTTGTTAATGTTAATGACTATTATAGTTGGCAACAGCTGATTTGTAATGGAATATATAGACAAAAGAAATGCTAATTATGTTAGCAAAGCTAAAAAATAATTACTGTGGGAAACTCATTAGTCTATAGATGTTTTAAGATGGCCTGCATATTTTATTGTTTTTGCCTGCGCTAACACACCCTGGTGTACTAAAGGACCAGGGTCAGGAGTTATAAAATCAGATCATGTCTCATGTGTGGCCATTTCCACCACTGTACCGAATATGTCAGTCTCAAGGGAAACAGGACATCTCACACAAAAGTCATTTATCAGATGTGTAAGCAAAGTACTTCTATATCTGAAGTAGGTTTAAGTGACGTTAAATTGGTTTATAAAGTCTAACCTAAGCCTTAGCTGCACGTTTAAGCCAATCAATTAAATTACTTGTCCTTAAAAATCGATATTTGGTTTCGTCGTCCGGGAACTTTTAATTTGAAATCAAACCAAGCCCCAATAGCGGAAGTGTCACTTGCCGCTAATTTCACTGTGCTAAGGCGGATCCCCTTCTCTTAACGTCTTTGAAACTTTGTTCCGAATCAAATATCCAGCCTGTTAACTACAGTAAGTCACCTGTTCAATTAGTATGTGAATGTTCACGTTTCACGTTAACATTTGTGTATAAAGAGTGTGCGTGTTCAGACATAATAATATTAATAATAATTAATAATATTAGTATTAAAAACATACCGTTTTTAAATTGTCTGAAGTTAGCTCGCTAGCGGTGGTGTCGCTAACTATTAGCTGGAATTGTTACTTTTAGCTCATCAGTGATTTCGTTACATCCCGACAGAAGGGGAAGAGCATGGGGGACAAGGAGCTGATGTGGGCTTTGAAAAATGGTGATTTGGACGAGGTGAAAACGTTACTGAAAAAGGTAAGAGACTGGAATGGCTGAATTAATGGAGAAACAAACGCATTGTGTCTGTTCAATAATAAAGGCTTTAGGGACGTGTTATACCAGCAAGTGTTTACGTCTTGTGGTGTATAATGCGCCAAAATAAGCATGAGCTCAATTAGCAGCCAGTAGAAGTTTAACGTTTTGGACGTGCACGAGAGATAGCTAGCTTGCTAACTGGTGCTATTGTAGTGACACACTATCGTGGACTTGTGGATTTATCCTGAGCAGTCTTACAGGAACAAAAGGTAAAAGAAAAGATAAAAACATAATGAAAAAGCATAGCTAGTCATGATGCTTTTTTATCAGGCCTTGTTACCAAACGCAAGCCTATCTATCTATGTCGCACTCTCTGTGGCTAACATATTTGCCAAATCAGTCATTTGTCCCTCGGTATTGTGTGACATTCATAATAAGAAGCTATTACTTTTTTGTTGAGCATTATTATTTAGCTTTCGGCCTTGCATGAGAAGCTGAATGTACACGAATAGATCAATGAATGGAAGAAGTGGGCGTGTGATGATGCATCGGGGTGCATTTCTGTTCGTGTTCACGCAGTCAGGCCTAACACGACCGCTCGAGTCGGACATTTTACCGCGTATTAATAAACATCTAACCCGGATTAATGCGCTCTCCGATGCTGCCTACTCTCTTCAGGGGAAAGTCGCTAGATGACGTCACTCGGCTGCTTTGCATCCTCACCTGGTCTTCACGCTCATTTGCTTATCCAAACGAGTAACATAGAGCAGGAAGTGTTTCTGAAAACGCTTAGAATAAAAAAAAAAAAAAAAGAGAGAAAGAAATAGAGTTCTGTCAGAATGGATAACGAGCAAGGAATTAGACAAGGCACAGAAATGGGCTGTTTAGTTTATTTTTATACATCAGTTAGGTCAAGGCCACTATTCTGATTGATCGAGGGGAATTCCAAGAGTGCTGAGGAGTGGTATAAATGCACTGGGATGTTTTAGGGGGTCTGGATCACTTTGGTCGTGTATAACATCTGTGCAGGACTCGGACACGTCAGTGCAGGACTCCGCTCGTTTGATTTCGCCTGATGTAAAGCTCTATCTTTACATTAGTACCGGTCTCACTGAAATCAATAGGCCACTAGAGTTAAATTCAAAAGATTGCGTATCTGATTAAAATGAATTTCCTGCCAATTAGATTGAATGCATTATTGTGTAAATTGGCACATTCTTACACCATTTGGCCTTTCCCTGGCCGGTTTTCCTCTTCAAAAGATGGCGTGTGATACCTTCACCAGCTACCTCCATATTTCAGGGGTGTTGTCACTGACTGTTCTTTTGGGGTTTTTCCTTGACAGCGCTTGCAGTTTATCTCACTTTATTCTCATTAGTTGTGTTCCTTAAGCCAACTTGTTCAGTGTCTGGTTGTTAGTCATCCACTGTTTTCTATGAAACATTCCAGATCATTGTATTGACTGTATCCAATGATTGCTCAATGGCCCTGATTGATTTTCTCTTATTTCTCAACTTCAGAGTGGCTTGTTTTTCTCTTCACGTCACATTAGTTTATTCTTGTTAACAACAAATGCAGTCTTTCCAAGTAAATCTCAGCGCTCAAACCTGAGTAGACAGTTAGAGCAATTAACTATTTAAAGAAACAATCGAACAGGAAACACCTGGGCAAGAAGGATGTCATTCAGCTGCAAGTCAAATGTTCCAGTATATATTTTGATCACTTGAAAAATGACTTTATTTTAAAGCACAGATAACTATCTAGGAAATTCTTACGTGACACTGATCCTTGATAATGAATCTAAATGTCTCTAGTCTGTAGCATAAGAAGCATAATTGGTTCTTATGAATATGTTCCAATATTTTTTAATCTTTATAGAAAAGCAATATTGCTGTTATACTGAATATTGGCACAGCTGCACTTAGCACTTGGCCAAGTCCCACACGAGCTGTTAATATAACAACGTGGTCGCAAGTGAGAAGTGAACATAACGTCACACTTTTAAAGGTTTCTTTTTAAGATTTATTGTGAGATGTCCACACGGAACATCACACCGCCTGGAGTGTGTTATTCCACTTATACCACAGAGATGTGCCAGTGATTAGAGTGTTAAATTTACTAATGAATGACACATCACACTTTTACCAGTCTATAGATCGATTTAATTTTGTGGTCATTAAAGCCACCATAAATCCATCATTCCATCACAAGAATCTCTTTCTCTCTCTCTCTTTCGCACTTGTTCTCACGAACCCCCTTCTCTCTCTCTCTCTCTCTCTCAGCATGAGACCTGAATGCGTAGTCTCCTGCGATGGAAAACTTGGCAAAGTACCAAAACTGTTACAAAGTGCTGACACTGAAGGCTTATATGATAAGGATTATGTTTTTCTTGGTTAGACAACATTCTAAAATCCATTAATTATTAGACTTGCATTAAGTGGGGCATCAGCTGCACAAGACCCTGTGTATGAGCTGTTACTATGGAAACAGTACAGTGTTAGAATGAAGGCGTTAATAGAACTCTGTAGTTCGTGTTACTGCAGTACCTTCTGTCCAAGTCGTGCTGTTGTACACAAATAGTGCAGACCTTGTGACCAGTTAGATAATAAACAAATAACTGTCCTGTGGAATAATAGATTGTTTCTTATAGAAAGCATCCGTGTAAAAATATTTCTCATAAAAATGAAGGGGTGAGCAGTTGGGAAATGAAGACATGAAGGAAACACTAATCAGTGCTGTGCTCCCAGCAGCCAATCACTGAGCAGCTGTGCTCTCAGCAACCAATCACTGAGCAGGGCTGGGTCAATATAACGATATATTAATACCATGAAATATTAACCCGTATTTGTCCCGAGATATTGCTGTTTTTTTTTCAATAATTAATTAATTAATTAATAATTAATTAATAAATTAAATAAACTATTAATGTTTGTTAGTAAACTAGTGCACTAAATCTTTAAAAATTCTGTTGCGTTGTGCATATCGCCATATGATTTTTTTTTCCTTTTTGCCTTAATAGCAACATTTCCTAGAGGATGTGTGTGAATTTTGAATAACTCAATTACTGCCACATTCCTACTGCCAAAAACCACAACAAAGTAAACACAGTTCAGGATAAAACTTTAATCAGATGAACCAAGTATCCTCCCAGAGACCCTTGTCATGGCACACAGGCACGATTACAGATAATTAGTCATGGCAGATTTCTGTTTTTCTGCCAGTTTAGAGTTTAGAGTTAAAGTTAAAATTCAAGCAGGCCCATTCATTTACTTTTTTCGTTCATCTATTTTATACATTTAATTGTTTGTTTAGTACTAGAAAAACGAACACTAAGCAGATATTGAACTGATAGTCACAAATTCACAATAGTCATGCTGATGTAGATGTATTATAATCTTTTATTACACTGCTAAACACCAAACAGAGCAGCCTTATTCTCGTCAATAAAGTGAACACACCATTAATATTACTGTCTCTGAAGCCCCGCCCCTAATCCCAATCTCATGTACTTCTGCTTACTGACAGAAGAAGGTTTTGAGTTTGTTCATGTCAAATAAAATCTGTCATTGTACCATAAATTACTGCAGAATCACTCCACAATCCAGCATCCAAATCTTTTTTTTTTTTTTTTTGGCAATTCCCCACTGCACAGGTGATGGTATGATAACACTTTTTTTCTTTCATATATATATATATATATGTGTGTGTGTGTGTGTGTGTTTTTATATATATATATATATATATGTGTGTGTGTGTGTGTGTGTGTGTGTGTTTTATATATATATATATATACACATATACACACACATATACATATACATATATATACGTATATATATATATACGTATATACAGTGGTGTGAAAAAGTGTTTGCCCCCCTACTGATTTCTTATTTTTTTGCATGTTTGTCACAGTGTAGTGTTTT
>JAOTRN010000009.1:1026609-1038243 GCA_028566695.1 Bagroides melapterus
GTGTGTGTGAAGAAAAGAGCAGCGAGGTTAGTCCTACACATTGTGGAATCTAGCAGCCCTCGGGACGACTCCCTCACAAAGACATATTCATTTTGAATGAGGTGAGTTTGCCCTTTGTGAACAAACGCAGACTTTATTCCGTTACGTTTCAGCCGGTCGTTCCCGGTCACTGTTTATATCGCAGCTATAATTTATGAATCCTTTTTAACCTCAATCTAACAAGGTGGAATTCATGCGGCGACTACACCGACTACATAAGCAGTCTCGTGCTGCTGCATCGCATCCGTGTCCAATATCATTTATTTATAAGGCTCCTATTCTGTAACAGAAATTGTTCGATTTTTTTTTAGCAGTTTGTGTTCTTCTATGAGCTTTATTTTTTTTTCCCCTATCAGGCTGTAATGCTGTCCTATACTCCAGGAGGAGGAATTGTGTTTACTTTGCAATCAGTATCCAAGCTTTATTAGCCCGATCCTCTGAGGTGTGCTTCGGCACAAATCAGACACGCTAACTATCCACTGGGCAGCTTGTGAGTTAAAATAATGGCAGACGAGAGAAAAGAAAAAAAGCATGGCGTCGAATATATAGAGCTTCAGTTCATGCTAGCATGGTTTTAGTGTTCATCATGATTAAAGAAAGTGGACTTCTTTACTGCCTGATTGACTTTTTATTTGTTTTTCTGTTTACAGAGATGCCATGCACAAAATCAAATAAGCAGCTTCTCCAGGTCACGGCGAAACGAACAAGCGCTCCATGCGCCCGCTGATGCATTACCCACTTTAGATTGCTTTTTGGTTGTGCTCGGAAATAAGTGTTGGAAACTGACATCATCGTTAATCCTGAGCTGAGGCGGTCTTTGTAGATAGGACTTCCATTACATCAGGTTTAGAAATAGTTTGTGATAGTGTAATAATAACAAAGACAACATTGAAGAAGCTTGTAAGCAGTTAATGATTTGTGGAGAGTTTTTTTTTCTATTAAAGCCTTTAAAAATGTTTTATTGTGTGATTTCAAGGTTAGTGCAATAAAAACCAATGTGCTTGTGTAATACTTGGGACAGTTCTCTGCCAGACCACTAAAGGGGGCGTTGAGGGGTGTTTGATCTTTTTTTTTCTTGAGTTGTTCACGCGTGTGTCGTGCCACGCCCCTTCCTATTGTTCTGCTTTTTATGTATGCATGTGGTAGCTATGTTTTCGTTACTCACACTTTATTAGTTTTGGCTCTTGTTCAGATCTTCTTGTAGCGGGTTTTTTTTTTTTTTTTTTTTTTTTTTTTTTTTTTTTTTTTTTTTTTAGTTTGAAGTTTGAAGCAGTGCTTCAGTTTTATCCAGCGTCTGGGGCTGATTCTCTGTAAGGTGGTGTGGGAGACTGAAACCACGTCGAGTTCTGGGTTCGATCCCTGCTCTAGGTAATGTTTCCCGACCATTACACATTGCCTCTCTCTCTGGTGTCTTCCGGTTTGAAGCTTACTGTAACTTTTATTTTGAGGCAGTTAACACAGGCAGAGATTCTTGATTTTCTTTCAGTTCCACCCTAACGGCCAGGAAACACCACCTGAAGTGGGGATGGAACCCAGATCTCCGTTCAAGAGTGAAATAAGAGGCTAACACTGAACACAGGACATGTGAGTAACAAAACGTAACAGTAACATAGGAACATGAAGACACACATGACTGTACCTTACAAACACAAATACAAGACAGATACAAAAGGGCTGGGGTATATACTTATAGGGCAAAACATTAGGGTAAATAGGGAACAGGTGACATGGCGGGAAAACGGAACAATAGGAAGCGCGTGGCACAACTCAAGTGGGGAATATTAAACAGAAAAGCCGGCGATGATGAAACACCTGCCAGTGCACTCTAGTGGTCTGGAAGGGAACTGACATCCACCATTAACAAGCCTAATATTACTCTACTACCATTCTCGGGTTATTTTAAAGAAACCTCACTAGATTTTTTTTATTCCAAGAGCTTTAACACATGCATGCCTCGAACCAGCTTGTGTTGCAAATTGGCATCACATATTTCAGCAAATTGCGCTCATCTTCCAGCCTCATGCAACGGCTTGAAATATTTATGAAACCGTTAAAATCCGGATAGCTGCGTTTCCCTCTGTGGAATTAATAGCAGACTTACTTTGTTTTTCTGAGTACGCATGTAGAGTAAATACTAATCTGTGAATACATCTTGAAGATACATCTGTGTCCGTTTTTGTTGGGCAGTAATTCCTAATCCTGAAGTACTTTCCAGGGGCAGGGTTAAGTGTGAACATAAAGAAAAAAAACTCTTTCAATCAAGCGATTAAAAGATAATAGAAAATGATCAGGAGAGCCCGTGTGATGGTGAAGGCATCACTGTGAAAAAGATAACGGAAGAAAAAGGCAAAAAGAGCAGGAAAAACTGAAGCAAGCCAGTGAAAGAACTGTTGGCCATCGGTGTAGCGGCTGACGTTATTCATCAGATCAATGGCGCAGACCTGGATGCATCGTCTATGACTGAGTCACCAGCCGAGTCCGAGAGCGTGGTCTAAAGAAGACAAATAATTTCAAGTGTTTGAAATGTAAATTTGCCTAAAAAATGTATTGTGTGTAGCAGGACATTTTGTAGCATGTGGCAGAAATAAACTTTCAAATACATCACGCAGAGTCGTTACTGGTAACAAAGGTGCTATTATAACATCCTGGTGAAAATATTGTCGGAATTCTTCAGCTTTGACTCAGGAACTGCTTGTTAATTACCTGATTACTGCACCAAAGGAAATACACATGGCCAGGGCAACTCGGCATATGGTGTGGACATCTACCCAACTCTGTTCTCTATGGTTTGTGAGGCTATTGACCAGGGTCTGAGGAAATGTTTTCAATCGGAATGTTATCATGAAAGTATATCCCTGTGCCCAAACGTGTCGGAGTCCTGCACGTGAGAATCAGCTGCTCTTTAATATTCATTTGTTCATCTTCCACGACAGTTCTGGATCTGGAGTTAATCTCAGCAACACTCGATGCACGGTAGAAGACTTCACCCTGGATAAGAAGCTAGTCCATCACAGGGCACAGGGAACCATTTAGCATACGCTGTTCACTTAAGACAATCGGAGGAAAAACTTCACTGGAGGTGACGGAGCTATCCACTGCACCACCAAAGCCGCTCCCTGCTGTATAAAATAATGGGTCTTTATTTTGTGTGGAATCAGGAAACAACAATGAAAATTTGGTGTTGAATTAAACATTGTGCTGTAATTCTGTTCTTCAGAAAAGATGTCAGATCAGCTAGCCCTGGAGGTGCACTGACATTACACTGCTTTTGCAACTCTTTCATCAGATCCTCCTGTGCAGTTATGTGGAGCTAAGCTGCGTACCTTTTGCATCGCTAGTCTGTGATTCGACTGTGACGGAGCTTTCTGAGCTTTCAAAAAAAAAAAAAAAAAAACAGTATTGGTCTAATGGGACATCTTATCTTTAAGTCTTTGTGAGGACCAAATAAAAGACTTTGTGTAATACAGAGGTCAGTATGTGTATGTGTCTGGGAATCACTTCACTGAACAGGGTTCTTCATGTAAGAAAGGCTTCAAACTGGACTCTTCTGCATGCCTTCGCAGGTAAGTATTTAGGAGAAGATCGATTTATATATAGTGCATAAGTACCTTATGTAAAGGGACTTACAGACAGAAGTAAACAGTGCTCTGAGGGCCGCGCTATTTCAAACAGGAAATCCATCACAGGGCTGAATTACAAGTAACCCCTTGTCCCCGTAATGATAGGAATGTCCAAGCGGAGATTGTGAGGACAGTTGCGTGGTCTTCACAAGAAAGTTATTAAATGTAGCCTCAGGTTGAGAAAATAAACGATTCCAAAGATTTGTAGGGGTAGAGGTTAGGTGGAAGGCGTATTAAATCAGCATCATATTATAAATGTTGAGAGTAAGAGAGAGAGAGAGAGTGTGTGTGTGTTCAGACTCATAATCTATAATACCATTGATGTTTGCTCATGTTTATGCTTTAGAAAGTCTCGTCTTTGCAGTGGTGGCTCAAGCAGTTAAGGCTCAGTTGGTCCCTTGAGCAAAGCCCTTAACCCTTTCTGGTCCAAAACCCTGTGCTCTAACCCCAACCTCCAAAGTTGGTCTAACGTTTTCTCTCTATTCATCAGCACCAAACAAGATTAACTTTTTAAAAATCCATCGCATTTTTCTATTTATGTTGTCTGCCTTTTCACCGACCAGCAACGAAAAATGAAAAATGTGTGTGGTTGGAGGCAGCGGTAGGAACAGAGAGAGTGAGAGAGGTCTCCTTTACTTATGTCTCTCAGTAATTCTTTTTTTAATAGTGCCTACAGACAGGTTTGTTCCCACCCACTGGTCTCTCTCTCTCTCTCTCTCGCTCTTTCTGGTGAGATAACACAGTGGCTGAAAACTACAGATAATTCAGCCACCACCAATTCTTCTTGTACTTTCCGAGAGGCCCGAGCATGCCCTTCGCATCACAGGAGGAGAGATTTATCAGCCATCAGATAGTGGTCAGGCCTCTAGTAAAATCTCCTGATTACACAGCCAACAGCTCAGCAGTTTACGGAACAAGCAAGTAGCATGTTGGATATAGAAGTATGAATGCTGAAAGTACGACCCTCCCCTGCCTGTGCCACTTACACTTATATGCTCCTGTACTCATCAGGGTTGATTACATGCCTAATTACATGCCCTACTTAATTTCTTATACAGGTTATCCCCAAAGAACTAAAGTAAAATATGCATAAGCTACACCGGAGATACAAATTTAAAGTTGTAGGATCAGAATTAAGTCAGGATATGGTACAGTAGAGAGGTGATGATCAAGTTGGCGCAGTAGTCCAGAATATACTGGACAAAACAGGTTAGAAACTATTCGAACTATGTCGAAACTATTGGAAATCATGGTCCTGCCTTGAACTGTTTCTGTCTCCATGGTTGCAGTCAGAGTTTTGTTTGTTTATATCTGTATGAGTTGGTGTGATTGCTAGAGTGTGAGGCACTTTTCAATTGCCCCGGTAATGAAATCCCTAATGGAGCTAATGAATGCAAACAGCATGCGGCATTAGGAGCCAGCACATCTATGGTAAACAAATCTCTAAGACGTTGACGGAGACAAACACACATTACTTTGCTTGCAAGTGGATAGAAAATCTAGCAAATGTCAGAATTACTGGAAAAAGGGCTTAATTAAGTGAAGGTCATCTTCAGTTGACTGTGGCTTTCGAGCAACTAGTGCCATAGGGGAGCAGATGTTTGTTTAATTCCTTATCAGTTTATCCATATCTCAAACCCTTTTTGGATCTGCTTCTGGTTCTGCGATAACAAATCCACAAAACTCACCTGGTGTTATTCTCAGTGAAGAGAGGACGGGTTACTGGTCATCAGTTGTCATTGCTGGTCGTCACTGTCGCATAACAGTGTTGTGTGCTTAACCCCACAATAAAGTTCTTGTTGGATTTCTTTCAATTTTACTACATTCCCCCTTTAGGTCGTCCCTAAACACTTTGCTAACATTAAAGACCCATGCTAAACTACTCCCCCTCCTGCTCCAGATCTTCACTACCCAACACAAGCACAACCATCCATGCCTCCATGAAAGCTGGAACACCAGAAACCCATGAGTGATCCAACCTTCATGGAGTAGACCCGCTGCAGAGGAGCATGGGTGAAAAGATTTCCCAATAGGTAGAACCAGGAGTGAACAAACTGCCCAATACGTCATACCAAATTGTGACCCACCAGACACTACTTTGTTGACGGTTCTTTACTGTGACTGTCGGACAGAGAGCTTCAGGTTCCACCACTTGAGATAGAATGGTTTCCAGTCCCCTGTCTAAAGTGAAGAGAAACGTCTGGAAATGGAAGAAGGTGGGTCAGAGGCTGGGGTCAGAGCGCAGGGTCAGCCATGATACAGTGCCCCTGGAGCAGAGGTTTAAGGGCCTTGCTCACTGGCAGCTTGGCAGTGCTGGGGCTTGAATGCCAATCCTCCAATCAACAACCTAGAGCGTATACTGCTTGAGCCACCACTGCCTTAATCACTGCGGGCTGCTGGTATTTTTCTGACCATTGGACACTTGAAGATTAGATCTCCTCTCATATGTTGTTAAATAGATTATTACGTCATCCAATTTAGCAATTTCTTATATATAACCTGATCTGTTAGCTACGGAAATGTAGTCGGTACTGGAAAAAAAACATGACAAAGTAAGACAAAGAGGTATATGCTGAACAGGGTGTGGAAAGCCTTGGACTTTGGTGATAAGGGAATGTGTCAGCAGGATAAAAAAAAAAAAATCCAGGGTTAAATAAAAATGAAGCTCATCTAGCATTCACCTTGCAAAGCTCCACACAGAATAACACTACCCCATTAGTCCTGGATACAAGCACAATGGGGCTGTTTGTCACAGAGAGACACCTCTATTACTCCCAGCTGTAGCATTTACCCCAATTTGTCTTGAACTATTTTTGTGTAAAATATGGCTCATTGTTCATAATTATCCCAGGGGCAGTTGGCTTTCTTTCAGTTTCAGTGAACCACCATGAGGTGGTAGATAAAATTGTCTAACACTTCAACATCTGGATCTATGTGGGATTGGAGGTTTCTGAGTACTCGTTTTTCAACTCCTCCTTCATTCTCTCATGGTTCTCCTGTGATTAAGTAACCAGTGTGTGGAGTTTTGCTTGCTTTGCTTCAGGTCCAGGATGCACTGAATTTCATTTTATTACCTGACCACACAAGAGCGTTACTCTATACCAGAGCCGGAGAGAGTGCAGGTTTTCATTCCAAAAAAGCAACATCCACATCCGAGTTGGACTGATAAAGCAGTTGGAATCAGGTGTGGCTTTTACTTGATTAGAATAAAAACCTGCCTCGACACCATTAAAGTTTATAAGACCTCTATCTCTGAAACAACAGTTCCTTTTACAAGTTCTCCAATCAGCTAATAGTTTTTATTTATTACCTGAATTTACAAACCCTGAACTTTGAATTTCACGTGTATTTGGAAACTTGATGAAAAGCCAAGGTAGTTCCTCCATGTAGATGGTTGAGAAGATGCCAAGAGTGGGCAAAGCATCCAGTTAAATTAGTTAAAACCTCTGCTTATTTGAACCACTGAATTCTTCAGTATTTTGGTCCAGACCGCGAAGGATCCTGTAGAGAGAACCTGTTATTCTCCAGAGCCCGTCCATGAACGATGAGTCGCCCGCTATGCTACGTTACCTTACGCTAATTAGCAGTACAGAACCTTATTTGGAATGAATACAATAAAATGATTAAAAGATAATGTATAAGCAAATATGTGAAAAGCATCGTGTCTCAGCTCCGGAGTGTCATCTTGTGGCTACCGTCGTTCCCCCGTTACTGTCCGTCTCACATGTGGTGCTCTGTTGAAATTGTTGCGCCAGTGTTTCAGTATGTGTCACAGTGATGTTGGGTTTAATGATTGGTCTGCAGGTTTGAGCCAAACTGAGCGTAGCCTTTGAGCTATCCATCTTACCTTTTGAGCTACGTGATCTGCTGCACTGCTCCGTCTCCCTTTGCCCCTGTGGCTATTGGCAGTTATATGCATTATCTGGAGGAATCAGCCTGTAACAGAGGTATTAATCTTAATCTTTAGTGCTTTGGAATTGGCCGTTGCAGCCAACATCCTTATCCTTTTCACAGGTCACAGCTTTGATGTGCTTTTGTGTGTGGTTCTTTAACACAGTTTTTACGTTCTAGGAGACCCTAGTCAATAACCTGGGTTTGATCCATAACATTAAATCTATATCATTAGTTGGTTTAACCATTTAATACGCCGCTTTAAGTGAATTTGCAAGTGATGCTGAGTCACGCTCATGCATTATCCTCTGATCCGTAACCGCTCCATTTGCAGGCTGTCTGTTACTGTGGGCCTTGGGTTTATAGAATGAGACGCAACCGCTGAAAGGGTCTGTCTGTGTACGTGAGGTGGGAATAGGCTATGTAGCTCTGATAAATTCTGCTCTTCACTGCTGTTGGACCATGTCAACTTCCAGCTCGTGTACTCTGCATTCAAACTCAAATACAGTAAAAGCGCTCGCTCTTCCAACCAACATATCTTCATCCTTTTGTATCACCGCCACTCACTTCTCTTTTCACTGCAGCAGTGCAGCGCCAGAGGAAGAAGCTGAATAGCCAGGAGTATTTCCATAGACTGAGAGGTACACCTTGTGCATTGCTGATGGTCTTATCCTCCAGTTAGGGCAACCGTCTATGAGTGCCTGTAGCATATGTTCAAACCTCAACCAAGCTCATCGTCCTGCCCTAAAGTTGATACGGTTGATAAAGTTGCAACAATACGCAACTTTTAAGTTTCCGAACTTGTTAAAGTTCTACACGTAGTTCTCAACTCTGCAGCACCTACGCTGTTACAATTAAACATGATTCCCATTGAAAATTCATGAAGGATTTTGGAATCGCAAGTCCATCAGGAAGAGCATCAGAGGGTAACCACGAGGAACCGAAGACGTGAGGCAACTTGAGGTGAACGGGGCAAGAATTGAAGCAGTGTTCTGCAAACAGCTTATTATTTCTTACCACAGATCTCCAGAGCATACAAAACAGCATCGTGAGTTTACAGAGCCGTGCGTTTTTACTTACTTACTAAATGATTTAATATCTGGGTTTATGCTCAAGCCTTCAAACTTTTTTGTTAATATTTATTAGTTGAGTGTCACATTCATGTTCTCTGTTTGAGCCTGTTTTAAAACTGAACTGGAAGTATATTATATAACAAAAACACAAGTATCTGAATATTTATTTCCCTTCGCTGTATGTTGCTTTTAGCTTAGAGGATGTTCCAGTTTCCTGATGCGTTAATACTTTTAGATTATATTCAATAATTATATCTTAAAGGGAAAATCGAGCGATGGATGTTTATGGTTCATGTTTTTAAAAAAAAGAAGGGAGAGGCACAAGCGTGTGGTCAGAAAACGTACAGGAAATTAGCGCAGTGCACATTTACCTCATGATTTTTCACATGGTAAAAAAAAAATCGATGCTAGAAGCAGTGAGTAATTCCCAGCTGAGACTGATGGTGCAACAGAGAGACTTTCTACTTTGTGCCATGCTGGGTAAAGAAATCATAGCTTGTGGTGTGAACTATAGAGCGAGAGAGCTGTGGACTACTTATGACTTTGGGGTCACGGACTAAAAGCCCTTTTGCAGGTAGAGTTAGAAGGCTAGACACTGTTTACCGTGTTTCTGTCTTTCATTCCTTTTAAAAGCAGATAAAGCATTGCTTTGATATGCAGCCTCACGATGCAGCAATTAGGGCTATTCAAATGTACAAAGCCAGCAATCTAAGACCATTTACATATCTGAGGTTTACCCAGGCAATTACATGGAGGGGCTTTACAAGGGGGCCCACCTGCATTTAAATTCACACAACATGGAAAGTGTTTTGCATAGTTTCATTAGAGAGTTGGTTTTTTTTTTTTTTTTTTTTCTATATTTGGTGCTATATTTCATTCAAAAATGGACCCAATGCAAACAGAGCTGAGGTGGCAAGTTGCCAGGGAACAGACTGTAATGTGGTCTACCGTTGCCACCTGCTGGTACAAATGGACAGAAGCAGAAAATGTCAAGTGTAAAACAGTTAAAAACAGCAACACTATGCTACGCAATGCCTGTTCTGACGGGAAGTCTAGGAAGTTCTGTTCCATACACGAAGCAACACGCTTGATGAGGAAGGTTGTAAAAGTGCTTCACAAACTGTGGAACGGATCAGTTTTGAGGTCTTGTGATCTGAAGACAGCAGTCAGATCCTCCGGCTTTGACGCCTGTGAATCGAACACACTCACAGCGCTCGGCAGACGCCCTTATCCAGAGCAGTGTGCATTTATCTCATTTTATACAACCAAGCAATTGAGGGTTAAGGGCCTCGCTCAGGGACCCAGCAGTGGTGTCTCGGTGAACCTTGTAGCATTTAGTTCCAGAGAAGTCCTTCATGTTTTACAAGGTCAGTAGAATCTGGAAGAACAATATTTACTGGTTGATGGTCCATTCCATTCCAAGACCTTTTACTTAATAAATCGTAGAACTTTGGTGTCTGTGTGCTAGAAATCTCTCAAACAGCATGCAGTAGATGTCAGTAACATGGCCATGATCCTCTGAGTAAATATCACGACTATCAAGAAGAGAAAACTGGTCAAAAAAAACAGTCTTGTCCTCAGTTGTGTTGTGTTTAAACTAGAAGGCCAGTGCCACTTGTAACCCATATGGCTTTCTGGAGTGGTGTTTTTTTTTTTTGCCAACATCTGTTCTGACTGAGCATCAACAACACAATATTAGAGCTTGAAATGTGAGAGGCTGAATGCTGCTTTCTGACTGAAGTGCTTGGCACTAGAGGCCAATTATATTCCTGTGTTTGTACCACCACTTCCTGTCTTAATATTCATTTATTCACCACCTGCCATAAGACTATTTCTGAATTAAGAGTCCTCAAAATGTTCCTTATGCCAAATTGAGCTGGGGATTGGATAATAAATATACATCATCAAAGTGTCCTCGATTTATCTTTGTATGTCTGTGAATACCAAATATACGCTTAGTTATTTTCAGTTGTGGCTGGTTGCTTGAGCTCAAGCGCGTGAGTGTGTGTGCGCGTGTGTGTGTGCATTTTTCATCCCGTTTCTGTGGAACTCTGAGTTCCTTCTCACTGTGACTGGGCCAATGAAAATAGAGCACTTTGAATTCCTAAAGCTCCGTCTGCTCTTAGACTCCTGGAAGCCAAGACTGGTTTGCTTCTTCAAGTTCACTGGAAATAGTAATCACTATCTGGAGCCTAGCTAATGTTTTTATCATATTTGTTTCAGTGGCTCTGGCAGGTGTGTGAAGTTACACAGTAGGGGAAATGATGTCCTGAAGGTAAAAATCTTTCAAACGAAATAATAACGGAAAACGATTCTTCACTAATTAAAACATTCTCATTTTGTTGTTTATTATTTTATTAGAATAATGAGATGGACAATGGGGCTGTGGGAAAACTGATTTAGGTGGTGGGGATTTGACTTTCATTTTAGAAGAAATTGTACGTGTGCCGAGGCAAAAATCAGAAAAAGACCTTGAATTAATTGTTGTGGTGTGACTCTTGTCAGTCAATTAGAAAAGTAAGCAGACCGTCCCAATGTCATGATGACTTCCAGATGAACGTCACCCTCCGTCTGCTGTCTGCACAACATTTATTTCTCTGTCACAGAGAGAGAGGGAGAGGGAGAGGAAGAGGAGGAGAGATTGAGCCTGGAGGAGGTGGAGGATGGAGTTAGTAGTGTGTGTGTGTGTGTGTGTGTGTGTGAGAGAGAGAGAGAGAGAGAGAGAGAGAGAGAGAGAGAGAGAGAGATGTGGTGTGTTATGGAACGTGTCGGTGTTCTGTGGTTGTGTCTAGACTCAGCTCAAACCATTATACACTACACCAAATGCTCACACACACACACACACACACACACACACACACTGACATGTGGATTTGAAAAATGTCCAAGTGTCATTTCTCATGGGCCCCATCACCTGAAATGAGTTCTACACTGGAATGTGTGTGTGTGTGTGTGTGTGTGTGTGTGTGTGTGTGTGTGTGTGTGAGAGAGAGAGAGAGAGAGAGAGAGAG
>JAOTRN010000009.1:1053863-1074611 GCA_028566695.1 Bagroides melapterus
CTCTCTCTCTCTCACTCACACACGCACAAAATAAATCCCGTTGGTTGTTTCTACGTTCAGGTTTTAAGGCAGATGCGCAAATTGCCCTGGCATGACGCAGATCTGAAGAGCTACCTGATCTGCTGCATGGTGAACATCTGGAACGTGAAGTACAACAGTATCCACTGTGTGGCTAACCTGCTGGCCGGTCTTGTCGCATATCAGGAAGACGTGGGTATTCACGTGGTGGATGGAGTGCTGGAGGACATACGCCTCGGCATGGAGGTGCGTATTTTGTGCACACATCTATACGTGGATTAGAATGTACGCCAAGACAGACACACACAAAACAACACTCCTGCATCCGATTGGTCAGGAGGTGTAGATGCATGTTATTCGTGCACAGCAACACGGCTCACACGATAGGTTTATATTAATCGCGTTGTTTCTATAGCAACAGCTCATTCAAACAGACTTTTATGAATGTTCTACAAAAGTAATCCGAGATGGGGTGAAGTAGAGCTGCTTCTTATCGCACTGTGGCACTTGAGCTTGTCATTAAAAAGGAGTCAGGATGGTGAGAACGTTTTTTTTTTTTCAGGTGAACCAGCCAAAGTTTAACCAGCGGCGCATCAGCAGCGCAAAGTTCCTCGGCGAGCTGTACAACTACCGCATGGTAGAGTCGGCCGTGATCTTCCGCACGCTTTTCTCTTTCATCTCGTTTGGCGTGAATCAGGACGGCTCGCCCAGTCCCCTGGATCCCCCCGAACACCTGTTCCGCATCCGCATGGTGTGCACGCTGCTCGACACCTGCGGCCAGTACTTCGATCGCGGTTCCAGCAAGAAGAAGCTGGACTGTTTCCTCATCTACTTCCAGGTTGTTTTTTTTCCCTCCATATTCTGCCTAGTGTGAATTTCTGTATTGTTCTGCTTCTGGACTGGAAACTGAGTGTTGTGTCCTGTGTGTGTGTGTGTGTGTGTGTGTGTGTGTGTGTGTGTAGAGGTATATCTGGTGGAAAAAGAGTTTGGATGTGTGGACTAAAGATCACCAGTTTCCCATTGATATCGACTACATGATCAGTGACACATTGGATTTACTGAGACCCAAAATGCACCTGTGCTGCTCTCTGGAGGAAGCCTGCCATCAGGTCACCGAACTCGAGAGAGAAGTTCTCATCAAACTGGGTACATTTTCTTCGTGTGTGTTTGTGTGTTTGTGTGTTTGTGTGTGTGTGTGTGTGTGTGTGTGTGTGTCCCACTAAAGAGACAAATCTAAACGTTCAAACGACTGCTCACACTTTAGCTCCTTTCTACAGTTTGGTCACTAAATGAAACGACAATCTATTTTTGGAAGTGTTGCCAGTTAGAGCTTTTGCCTTAACTCTAAGAATAACTGGAGGATTTGATCAGCGTGTTCCTCACACACAGATGAGCAGAAAAGTTCTCAAGATTTCCGCCAATTTCGTTGGAATGTTTCCGAAAGTGTGTGTGTGTGTGTGAGAGAGAGAGAGAGAGAGAGAGAGAGAGAGACATTGTTGTGCTTGTTATCCCAGTTCTGTGTTTCTGTCATCCCTGCTAAGCAACATTCCTGTGTGTGTGCGCGCGCGTGTGCAAGGAAGTCCTTTGACTCCCTCAGTTACAGTTATTCATCATACTCATCATACAAACTTTTTTCCTTCTTTCTCCATTCACACCTACATACCGAGAGAGAGAGAGGGCAAGCGAGAGCGCATTCTTTACCCTGATGTAAAAGTTATATGAGCACCAGAATTCTTTTGTGTGGTGTGTTTCGAAGGTGTTTACCTGGAATCCAGTCATACCTCTCTCACTCTTGCGCGCTCGCTCTCTCTGTGTGTGTGTTCAGAGTAAATTTCTTTCTAATAGTAGCAGAAATAGGAGTTGGCTCTCAAAACCTACACTTATGCCTTTGTGACACACAAAAGGGTTTTTACTTCCAACAATGGAGAAAACACTTTGCCCGAGTTTAAAACGGTGTGACGTGACAGCGGTGAGATCATTTACCAGTCATTAGTAACTCAGTATCTCTCTGACACGTGGATGAAGCTTGTTCGATTTGTGCTGTTAGTGTGTATGTTTGTGTCTCCGCTTTAGTACATTAAGCTTCACATGAATTAAAGGAAATGAAAATAATAATCATTTTGACTCCAACAAGTACATGGAAAATATAAGTATCTCGAAAATATTCAGCCTTACGTTGCATTTGTAAGTCTGCCCTTGATTAGGAAAAACTCCTTCTCTCTGTCTGTCTCTCTCTCTCTCTCTTTCTGTCGCTCTCCTTTTCTTTCTCTGTCTCTCCGTCTGTCTGTCTCTCTCTCCTCGGTATGTAGGAATTCTCCCTCAGCTCGAAATTCCTACTCGTAAATATCGGACAGTCCCCAAGTCCATCAAGTCACCATGGCTGCTCATAGCTAGATCGATCAACATTCAGATACAGATCATGCTGACCAAAGGCAATCACGTTTGTTTTTTTTTCTTTTTCCTCTTCTGGTTGTGTTCCATACCTCCATGCCCCTCCCACTCCACTGTTTAAGAATGCAGAGAGGTTAAAAATGCTGTCGCTCCAGGTACTGACCTCTGACACTTCAGAGAAAAACCACTTGAGGGTGTTATGGTGAGGTGGCCACATACTTTCAGCAACCTGATATTATCTTGTGTATGTTCATTAAAGCTACTTTGAGTAAGCATTCTAAAATGCGATTATAAACAAAAAAGGTTTTGTCATTTGTCTTCTGATGTACACTGTGCTATGATGTGCAGGTCGTCTAAGGTCTCATGGTCTCACTCAGACTCTGATGTCTTTATGCTGTAGGCAGACCTCTGTTCTACTGGTAGCCTGAATGAGGTCAGCGTGTGCTGCTGCGCGTTCCACTCATTGTTCGAAACCTAATCCTGTTTATACATCTGAACACAAATTCAGCCTGCGCTTGAGATTAAAGAAAACAAATGCTCAAAGGCATGTGCCTGGTTAACGGATTGATTAGTAAATTATTAGTGCTTTGAATAAAACGGGAAATAAGACTAAAGCAGATAAGCTTGTGGAAGTGAAGCAGGATATCTGAGCACTCGCACAGGCCTGCAGAGACAACCAGCTGCTATTGTTCTCACAAACATGACAAACTGTCTGTGTGTGTGTGTAGGCTTTGCTACAGAGAAGGATGGAAACTGTTCCAGCAGCATGGGGGAAGGAGAGGCTCTCGATGAGGAGGACGAGGAAGATGAAGACGAACGCGGTGTCGAGACGGAAGAGCAGTCCGGAAACGAGAGCGAAATGAACGAACCTGAGGAGGAGGTGAGAGCAGAACACCATGACGCACCACGCTGTTGGAGGGAACAAAAAGTAGGAGAGGTAGTGAGTTTGGGGTTATGGCCACAGCAGGACTGATTCTTCTCTTCCCACACACACAGCGTTTAACTCCATGGTCGCTGGGACGTAGGAGAACAAGTTGTTTTGGTTTGGGATTTTTTTTTTTTCCCGTACAGTGAAAAACTAGTTTCACACAAAAACATTTTGAGTGTGAACAGATAGGATCGCAGATGTGATCTAACAAGGACAAACAGGTTTCGAGTTTAAGGAACGCTTGTAAGGTTTTAATCATGACCTTGGCATGTGCACATGCAGGAAGCGTCTGAGAACGAGGAAGAAGAGCGTGACGAGGAGGAAGAGAACACCGACTACCTGACGGACTCCAACAAAGAGAACGAGACGGACGAAGAAAACAACGTAAGCGTGCTGCGATTCAGAGAACACGGGTTTAGTTGAGAAACGGCTTCATTATAACGTGTGCGTGGGAATTTGTTCTGTTTAGGAGGTGATGATCCGTGGTGGAGGTCTGAAACACGTGGCCTGCGCTGAGGATGATGACTTTATTCAGGCTCTGGACAAGATGATGTTGGAAAACCTGCAGGTGTGTAAACATCCTAAAACGTGCGCATCACACACCACAACCCAACATCCTCCTGGAATGTGCGTACAACTCTCTGAGTTAGCAAAGCAACCACATTACATCCTACCTGAAATTTCATAGCAACCACCTAGCAACCAATTGGGTTGGTTTAGCAATCATTTACCAACCACCTAGCAACACCCTTAGCAACTAGTTGGGTTCACCTAGCAACACCCTTCCAACCACCTCGAAATATCATAGCAACCACCTAACAACCAGTTGGGTTAGCGTAGCATTCAGCAACCACCTAGCAACACCCTTAGCAACCACCTGGAATATCATAGCAACCCCCTAGCAACTAGTTGGGTTTGTTTTTAACTTATTTGTGTGTTTGTGTTTTTGTGTGCGCGCGCATGTGCGAGCAGCAGCGCAGTGGCGAGGCAGTGAAAGTGCATCAGCTTGATGTTGCTATACCGCTGCACCTGAAGAGTCAGTTAAAGAAAGGCTCCACCCCCGCGTGCACAGGAGAGGCAGACGCTGACATCGACACCATGCAGTTTGTTATGCTGACCAGGAAAGGCAACAAACAGCAGGTCTGTGTGAAAGTGTGTGTTGGCTACAAAACGAATATTTTGTGCTGAAACAGTAGGGTGTGTACAGGACGTGGCTTTGGGAAATTTAATTATAGCACACACACACACACAGTTAAATATCCCTGCACTGCTTAAATGTACCAAATAAATTGTATTGTAAGTGAACTTGTTTTTTCACAACCTCGTTGTAAAACTGCTTTCTTACAGTTTAAGATCCTGAACGTGCCTCTGTCGTCACATCTGGCTGCTAATCACTTCAATCAGCAGCAGGCAGAGCAGGAGGAGCGCATGCGTATGAAGAAACTCACTCTGGACATCAATGAACGACAGGAACAGGAAGACTACCAGGGTGAGAGAAGGAAATTAAGGCAGTTCATTTTTAGGAGTTTAATTAGTGTTTGTTTAGACTTTGTTGACTTTGTTTTTGTTTTTTTTTTGCACACAGAAATGATGCAGTCACTGGCTCAGAGACCAGCCCCTGCTAACACAAACCGAGAGCGCAGACCGCGCTACCAGCACCCTAAAGGAGCACCAAATGCAGACCTTATATTCAAGACTGGAGGAAGGTAAAATATCCAGAGGACTAAAGAGCTTCATCTTCTCTCACTTTATTTAACGAGATACTAACATTTAAGCTTTAAAATATAGAGTAGAATATTTTCTTATTGCATTACCAGGTATATTTGACTCTCGCTAGAAATAAATACTACCAAAAAAGTGTAAAAAAAAAAAGAAAGAAAGGACCTGGCAAATTAAACAAACTTGAAATAGAAATCAAATAAGATGAACCACTCAGCCTTCAGTCCCTGCAGGATTTCATGGTCAGGAATTTTGTTTTTGCAGCTTATTTATTTATTTATTTTTTTATTTATTTTCAAAAATCATTTCTTACTTTGCAGAATTTAATTGGTGAAATGACACATGAAGACACACATGTAGTAACTTTATTTAATAGCTGTGCTCAGTTTTGACACTTAAAAGGAAGAGGACTTTGGCATAATGTGGTGTTATGTCATGACACATTTTGACTCATCTGCTGTAATTTTTTTTTTTTTTAAATTGAAATCTCAGAATATTGCTTTTTTTTTTTTGCATGATTTTTGTTTTCCCTGCGACCACTAACTCCTGGACAGACTGTTTTGTTCTAATCTTGTACCAGGAAGTGACTGAGTAAAGGCTGCTTCACACCGGGATGGACATTGTGCGTGATTAGGGTGCCAATATGAGAATGCACACAGACGCACGTTACAGTAGAACGACTTGGTGGCCCTCAAGCACAAAATGGTTGTGCCAAGTACAGATTAATACCATGGTGAAGGTGCATCATAGCAAGATGAACGTTGAGCTGTTGGTCCCGTTGGTTTCAGAAAAGAAAGCACTTCATTAGAATCATGACAGCGACTATATAAATCTCGAAAAGTGGAAGCCTTAAGGCAGGGAAATGACATCTTAAGCAATTCATCGAAATGTTTTATCATTCTATCAGGTTTACTCAAGTGTTTGTGACAAAGAAAATTCAGACAAGTTCACACGCTGTCAGAATGCGTTAGTAAACTGTGAGGCATTAGAGCTGCGTATCAGAAGGAGGTCCTTTCATTACAATGGCTGGATGATTTGCAGTGGGAAAGTTCTTTTAAAAACAGTGTAGAATATTCTGTCCAGCCTGAGGTCTGTAAAATAAAGTGTTTAGACTCCTGGATGACCATCAAGTTTAAAGCGCACAGTTGTACAGAATGTCTCTATATGCTGTAGCTTTAGAGACTCAACCCCTGTTCCAGCATGACAATGTCCCTGTGTGTTAAGGTTAAGGTTGGAGTGGAAGAACTTGAGTGTCCTGTACAAAGCCCTGACTTCGACTCTGACTCTGACTCAACCCCACTGAACACCTTTGAATAAACTGGAACACCGACTGAACTCCAGAGCTCCTCACTCTTACATCAGTGTCTGTTCTAACTAATGCTAGCAACATCTAACTAATAGCAACATCTAGTGGATAGAGTTTAGCAAACACAAATGGGTGATCTGGTCAAGAGTGTTTGACCACCTTTGGCCATACATTGTGTGATTGTAGAGAAAACACACACACACACACATTGCCTGTGAATTGTCACGCGATAACGTGCTGTTCTGCCTCCTAGGAGACGCTGAGTGAGCGAGCGATCGCATGAAAAAGAGAGAGAAACAAAGGGAGAGCGTGGTGCACTGCTCCCTCACTGATGGGAAACCGTACACGCTACAGACTCCAACTTACACCGACCTGAGAGGAGAGCAAGACGACGAAGACGAGCCCCGTCAGCTGTACGGCTGCGGAGTTCAACGACCAGTACGGTTCACACACAGAAGAACAAGATATGGACACACAGACAAACACACACACACACAAACGGATATCTCCAGTTACAGACCGAGACCATGTGATGGACAGACAGGCTCCAGAGTGCAGACTGAACATGTGTGAAGGCTTGCAGAGGGTCAGAATTTGGTGTGAGTATGTTGAAAAGTTCCAGCAGCTGCATCACACTGCAACCAGGAGAACATGGTGACCAACTTGCACAGGGTTAGAAAAGTCAAAAGGAAACAGGGCCTGTGTTTAAAAAAAAAAAAAAAAGGGAGGAAAAGGTTTTGTTAAAATGGGCAGCTGCAGCCACAGGAGTGTGAGAGTACTGTAGAACACGCTGCTTCCCTCAGCAGGAGCAGAGGAGTTGGATGGACAAGCGGGGAAACTGTTGTGCTGTTTATTTTTCATGGGCAAGCTTTCTAATTTGTAAATCATTTGCACTTGTGGATCTGTTTCTTTCTAACTTTCTTTCTTTTGTGCATTATAATCATGTTTTCAACCGACGATCCCTCGTTCCTGGTCACCTTCACCTGACTATTGGTGATTTTTTTTTTTTTTTTTTTTTTTCTCTCTGTTGAGCAGCTTGTATTAAAAATAGAATTGTGTTCTTAGAGATGGCAAAAAGCCTCAGTGTATCCTTTGTCACGGGATAATGTGCATTAAAAAGTGAATTAATTGCTGTGATCACGACGTCTCATGTCATTACTGTAACTGCAGAAAACAATACGTTTCTGTCTGGATTCGTGGACATAGGAATTAATGTGATGATGTCATTGGATTTGTGATACAATATGTGGTAGCTTGGTGGTTGGTCTAATATCAACTAAGCTGCCACTGCTGGGCCCCTGAGCAAGGCCCTTAAGCTATAGAATCAATGTAGTCTCTCATGGTATGCTGAAACTCCTAGCAGGTTGCAGTGGATCAACTCTAAGACGCTTTGGTGTTTGTTTGTTTTTTGTTTGTTTGTTTTGTTTTTTTGTTTTTTTTTAATCCTTTACTTAGATCCAAACTGTATTACAGCAGGGTGTGCTATACACTGGTCATAGATAAATATGATTAATGATCTGAACCACACCAACAAACGCTATGGATCTTTCTGGACTGGAAGTGGTGCATGTATGTGAAGCAGCTGGGTCATGAAGTCACAGTGATCATACCTGTCTGACACACCAGCACCTGGAATGAGCCCTGTTCTGCTGCATTCCTTTCTGATTGTTGAGTAGAATGCATACACAAATGGAAACAATTCTCTAAACCTTGATTGCGCATTGAACTCCATTAGCAATAGTGTCGTCATTATATATATATATATATAACTTTTTTTTTTTTTTTTTTTTTGGTGTTCTTATTGTCCTACCCAGCTGGGAGAGCCTGACCAAGCCCAATGAGACTGGCACATGTTTCCCAAAATAACTGGAGAACACGGGTAAAGATCAGATGAGGAAAGCTTCAACAATGTACCCGTCGTATTTTTTTCCGTCTGTGATTGCTGAACAAAGCATTAGTACATTGGTACAGAAAATAGTAAACATGTGGTCAGCTTACCATCACACCCATGTGTGGTTCTTCCCCAAACTTGCAAGCACACAATCGTATAGAAAGTCTTTGTATGCCGTAGCGTTCACTCAAACCCTGTTACGACAAAGTCCTTGCACACAAAGCACAGAACTCCACGAAGACACGGGATGAACTGGATCACAAGCTCTTACATCAGTCTCTGATCTTACTAATGTTCTTGAAACCTTCCCAGTATAGTGGAGGGTATTACCAAGAAAGTCGGAATACATCTGGAACGAGATGTTCGACAAGCACATATGGGATTTGGCCATAGAGTAGTTACTGATGAAGCTGATATGTGATGATAAGTGCCATGTAGTGACTTCTTGAACTTTGTTTTCAAGTCCAAGGTCCTTTGCAAAGGAAAGTGGAGCTTTGGCTAAATATCTTGATATGCATAATGCCTTAAATCAGGAGATCTGAACTCCAGGCCTAGACACTCCATTACTATCCATTACTATCAACACATCTAGTTCATTGGATCAGGTGATAATTAGTTGGACCTCTGATGAACCTAAAGCTTTTGGTTATTTACAGTTCACTCCAGATTTTCAAAAAAATGACTCCAAAGTTAAAACTGAAATGAAATTTATGAAGTTTCTGAAATGATATAACAAACAGTGGCTTGCATCAATATTCACCCTCTTGAATGTCCACATTTTGTGTCCACATTTTGTGTTGTTACAACCTGGAACTCAGAAGGACTTAAGGAGGATTATGTCATAACCCTACAAAAAAGAAATATAATTATGAAGTGTGTACATGGTGTTCGTGTGTATGGGTTTGTGGGGATCCAATGAAGCACAATTAAATCTATTATTTAAAAAAAAATGTTAAGAATGGTATTAGTCAGAGAAGGAATCAAAAAAGTCAAGCGGAACTCTAAGGAGCTTCGAAAGATCCACCGTTCAGATGGTAGAAGCTGCTCTCAACCTTTGCCCAGAAATTCTACAACCCTGGGCTTTATGGAAAAGAGGTGAGCTTCTTGGATGTGATATAAACTGATCTTTTTGGACTTTTCATCTGGCAGGAAATACCACAGTGATCATCAACTAGTGAAACATGGTGAGTGTTACCTTTTTGTTTGATGAATCCTCTCTTTACATGGTTATTCATGCTCCACAGAATATTCAAAGATTGTTTGGTACCTTGCCCTTGTTTTGATACCTCTTTAGTCTCCATGATGATATGTGTTTAGGTATGTTCTGGACTATTCCAGGAACAGGTCTATTACTGAGATCACACACTTTAATGGCACACAGGTCAACACCATTTAACTAATTATGTGACGTTTGAATGCAACTGGTTACACCAGAACTAATTAAGAGGTTTCAAAACAATGGGGTGAATACTTATACAGTCTCGGCTTTTAAGGTTTCTATCTTCAAATAAATTGACATTAATCCCACTTGCATTTTGTTGCTACTTTTGGTTAGATGCATGACATGAAAGAGAAATGAGATTGAGGGGTAGGAGGAAACTTACACAAGTTGTAGCAATTTCGGTAGAAATTCAGCCACAGCATCTAATAAATTTTCATTTATTGTAGACATGTGAATGCCTCAATAACACAACTACATACTGTATGTTAGACTTGAATTAGTTCTACACAAACATCTTTTGTGCGAAGAATGAACCCCTCGGCCCCAAAAGATATCTCATCAGAAGTGAGCCTACAGTTAGAAATATCAGAAACTGTTTCCTGCGAGAACTTTGAAATGTCTTTCTTTAGGTAAATTTTGAGGCAGAATCATGGGGCAGGGTGGATTCTGGTAGGGTCAGGGATTGAGGGGTGGGAACATGGATTTCAGGACTTCTCAAGGTAGAGATTATTACAGAAAGTAAGAATATCTCATTAGGCTGTTGTTTCCTCCTCCAAATCTTTAGCGCTAGATGCTGTTCTTAGCTCGGTTCCTGTCCTGCCTTATTGCAAAGACAAGCAAAGGGAGTACAGCAAAAATGAAACAAGTGGAATATATAGGTTATGCACCACTGGCATGTTGAGACAGGATGTTGGTGTACAGTAATGGCCAAGCAGTTTAGGATTTCTATGAGACCTTTGCATCTGGCTTCTAATATACAGCCACACTTCACAGGATGTCTTAGCTTGGGGAAAGTTGATACTCTATATGACCAAAATTACAGTATGTGGATACCTGAACTTCGCACCCATACGTTACGTGATTGGTAAGCAACCCATTCCAAATCCATGGGAAGGTTTTCCCACTAGATGTTGGAGCGTGGCTGAGGAGATTTGTGTTCATTCAGCTACAAGATCATTAGTGAGATCAGACACTGATGATGTAAGAGTGATGAGGTCTGGGGTTCAGTAGGTGCTCCAGTTCATCCTAAAGGGGTTCAGTGAGGTTGAGTCAGGGCTCTGTACAGGACACTCTACATAATTCCTAAAAATCAGGCCAGGAAAAAAACTAAACAAATGCCACCACAGCTCCAAAACTCCTTCTCAGGAACCCATCAAGTGACGTCTAATAAACATCTCCGCTCACAATATCATCAGTAAACACAGCAACACTTCTTAACTTCAAATCAGTTGTACTGTATATACTAGTATTAGCTTTCAATCAACATACAGATACTTTTTAAATCGAATCCTAACCCTAACCCTAGTCCTAACCCTAACCTTAGCACTTAGTCAAAGTTTTGAGGAGAAAAATATATCTAACTCGGTGCAAATCACCCATCACAGTTAGCTAGTTTCATAGCTTCGTTTCAGTTAGTTAGCTAGCTTTTGGCTAACAAAAGCCCAACATGGAGGCGTTCCTATTTTCCTCCCACTTTGTAGTTTAACAGAGGCTAAGATTTTAACATTTGAAGTTTGACCATGACTACATCTCACTCTTCTATAACCTGCTGGTAACCTTTCTGTTTATGTTTGTCCAGATGGACATGAGGGTACATGAGGGTTTACCGGACTTCACTTTTAATCACACTTTTAGCTTTCTGCTGTAACATACCTGATACAGCTAATGTATAGCAGTGTATAGTGATCGGCTTATAAGGGAAAATAATACAGTCTGTTATATAAAGCTGTGATCATTTTATGAGGATTAAGGTCTGTACATTTACCGTCTCCTTCTTATTTGTTATATACAGCACTTTACTTATTTCCAGTCCATTTCTTATACATTTAGTTTTAACTTTTTTTTTCCCCAGCCTAAATGCTTTCTCTGTTTCTTTCCTTCGGTTTCAGTTAGGAATTTTTCAGCACATTCCGAGTGCAAATACTTCTTGAAAAGCATAATCTGCTCAAGGCAGCTGAAAGGAAACTCTGTGCTCATACATCCACGTTTAAATGTTCAGCTTAATGTTAGATGCAGTATATATATTTGAATATTTTCATTAAAAATGTTTATTTACAGCTTTACAAATTCATTACTCAGTTAAGAACACCGCACAGATCCTTAAAGCATCAGCACAATCATGAGGTTGAGAAACTGCTTTTATTCACAGAAGAAATATCTTTATAATTTAGAATTGACTATACAAAGTAGAGGTGTTATTTAAATGGTAAAAAAATAAATGAAAAGAAAACAAGGCATATGGTTCTGTTTCTTACTGCAGTGGCACCATGTGTGAAGACTGGAAATAATGATGAAGTATGGATAATAGGAATGGATTGCTTTGTGTGTTTGCATGTGTGTTTTAGGTCCTTCAAATATGTTTGTAGAATTGCTACAAAAAAACCGGAGTCAGTATTTAAAAAAAAAAAAAAAAAATCAAACCTTAGACACATCCATCATTCATCAACACTTTTTTTTTTCTAACCACACACACACACACACACACACACACACACACACATACACACACACTTGCATTGTCATTGTGTCACAAAGATTTTTCCTTACACAAATCATTGAATACACTGAATATGCTGAAATCTCTGAATATACTGAACATAAAGAGCAGCAGTCAATAATGAAGACAGAAATTCAGAATGAAGAAGTCCAGAGAAACAGTGTGCCGATCCAACCAGAAACAGAACCAAAAAAGGGGGGAAAAATATGTTTTCCATCACCACCCCCATCTATAGACGCTACATTTGGATTGCTGTGGTTTAGTGTGGGAGGTGCTGCCGTCCAGTTTAAAAATATCCTGTAGACATGAGCACAGCATTAAGAAGCCAGCTCTAAGCATGGAGCTAGAATCTGACAATTCATCTTTTATCAATTGTGCATCAAAATGCTGAGAACTGTGGACATATTGCTGTCTTTAAAAGGCTACTCACAGCTGCTCATCTGAGAGTTGACAGGAGTAAGCGTGTCAATGGCTGTGAGGTTCATCTTGCATCTGGATGGTGGGGTTTCTGCTTAATACGGTCATTTATAGTGATTATCCAGATGTCCAGCCCAGATGTGGATCACCCACTACCAAATCAGCTCAGTGCTGATCAATATATTGTCAACCAGGAGGTCATTCAGGTGCTGAAATTCAGGTGCAACCAAATGTGGTCTATGGCACTGAGATCCAAACCTTCTTGCATTGTACTGTTGTAGTGATGAAAATTTCCAACAAGCAACGTTATGGCAGCGGTAGCTCAGCGATCCTGGACTTCAGACTGGACGGATTAAAACCCAGCACTGCCAAGCTACCACTGCTGGACCTTCGATCAATACGCTTAATCCTCAACTGAATAACTACAATAAGTCACTTTGAAGCATCTGCTAAATGCCATGCATGTACTGTATATCAGGCCAACTTGTCTCCTCAGAAATCACAGTAAAAGATCAGACTTTTTCCTTATTAGACTAGCTTTATGGTATCCTGTGTCATGGTTGGTGGTTTGTTGAATAATGTTGTAACATAACAGTTTGTATCTGTACTATACAAACTTAAATAAATTTCCATGAGATTAGACAGAATTCAAATATCTATTACCGATTACACGTTCAAGAATAGAAAATAATACTAAAGCAGTTGATGAGCTCCGTTATCAAGGACAACAGTGTAATCTTTAAAGGTTTTGCCTTTAGTTCATCAGAAGTTTTGTTAAAGGAAATAATGTCCAAAGGTACTGTTTTTAGGACATGTTATTAAGCAGTCCCAGTCTGCGCAAAGCATCTCGTCTGGCTTCTCCTGACGTTCCTTTGCCAGAGAACTGTACCGTGATGCCTTGAGCACGAAATGAGGGTGCAGGTTTACTGAGGATCTCTGGAGGAACCGGATCTGGACGAGGCCTTAGAGATCCAGTGGGGCAGTGGGGTCTGGGGAATGTTTGAGGGGGCAGCGTTGCAGGTCTGGTCCTGACTATAGGCTGGTGAACCGGGTGAGGTTGTAAAGCAGTTGGAGATTTGGGTATAGTATCGTAGCTGGTTTGATCGGATGGGTGTCTTGATCTGGTGAGGTCGCCGTGATGCATGGTGGGTGTGACAGCACTAGTTGGTGAGTGGCTTTGAGTGCAGTTCACCCCGTGTGGTACATCCGTGTTCACCAAAGGACTTATAACTTTTGATCTGCCACCATAACTGTTGAAATGGGTTTCTGCTGGCTCGGACATGTTTGCAGAGGAGGAAGCGGCAGATTCTCCCTTGATGCTTTTTGTGGGATTTAAAATGGTGGACTTGCCACCATAGCTGTTAAAGTCGGTCTGTTTCAATTCAGCACTAGAAGGTGGGATGCTAGACCTTCTTTCCTGGTTTACAATGGCACTGGTGTCTTTAGTTGTAGACGAGATTGCAGCAGATTTTCCCTTTCCCCCATAATAGTTAAAGCTGTTGGAAGAGACTTCTCTCCTGGGTTTTGGCTCGTAGCTACTGTTAGACCCAAAGGTGTTACTTGAAGTATTCATGTTAGAAATATGAGCCTGTGTGTTGACGTTCACTTTGTTAGCACTGTTACTAACTGAATTAACACTGCTGCTCACTTTGTTAGGGCTGCTGACAGGTGAAATAGCACTGCTGCTCACTTTGTTAGGGCTGCTGTTAGGTGAAGTAGTGCTACTGCTCCCTTTACTAACAAAGCTGGCTGTCGAATTAGATGTTTTGCTCCCCGTTAGCCCCAGCTTGGACAATGCCTCCATCCTGGATCTCTCAGGCGCCATATCTTTGAATGACACACTGCGTATAGGCAAGTTGCGCATGCAGGCAGGTTCTCCCCCCTCTAGCGGGTGGCTACCAGTAGGCAGGTTTGCTAACATTTGTGAGCGGCGCTCCTGAATGTTGACAGCTGCCGTGGCAAGTGAGTGAGGGCTGGTGTCTCGGGTGCTCCTTGTCATGCTGATCTTGCTGGGGAGACGGGGGTTCCTAGCAGACGCTGGAGGCTCACGTTTGGATTCCAGGCTACGTCTGTGCCCTAACAGTGTGGACGGAGTGATCCCGCCAGTGCCCCGGTGTTCGGAGATCTTGCTGGCTATGACAACGGGTGTGGGAACGGAGCCTGGAGGAGGCTGGTGGTTGCTCTCCTCATGTGCATCAAAGCTTGCAGTTGAGGATGGTACAACACTCTCCATAGGGTCCTTCTTTGGTAGGGTTTCATAATGAAACTCTGGTGTTACAGCAAGGTTCTGAAAATCTGTGGAGCAAAAAACGTTTATCATTAGATTTCATTCAGTTTCTCAAATATTTTATATATTAGTGGCACGAATAAACTGCTGCACCTCTGTCTGATCACTCCCTTGACTATTATTGCCATTACAAGCCACCTGTGTCTATTGTCATTGCAGCTGATGTATTTATATTCCTTTATTATTCATGTGCCTTTCATGTTTGCTGGTTTCATCCTTTATTTTTCTTAGTGTTTTATAAGCACTTCTATCAAATATGCTTAGGCTTTACTTGGGAGCCCCAAATGACTGAGATTTTATTTCTATTTACTTATCTATTTATATAGTTTTCTACACAGCTCATTTATAGTATTGGTCAATTAAGTAGACTTAATTATTTAACCACTGTTCAGCAATTAGAAATATGGTCCAATACCTGGCATAGTGAAGTTAGTTGGGGAATGGACCAAATCAATGATGTCATGCTCCATTAGGCTGGGAGAAACATTTGCAGCAAGGACAGGGCTTAACGGTGAATGAGATCGAGTCTGGAGGCCCTCAGCAGGAGTGGATCTTCGTGAGGTCAATCTTGTGGTATCATCAAAACCCTCCTCAAGTGAGTCTATAGTCTCCTCAAAGAACATAATACACTCCTTTTCCTCCACACTGAGAAACTGTAGGCCGTCATCTTTCTAGATTAAAAAAACAAAACAAAGCAGCTGTTGAAATACTCTTTAAAAAAAATCTATTCTTTTGTAAATCAGAAAAAACTGAAAGTCTAAAAACTAAATTTTTATAGTTTTATGTATTATTGTGGAACCTCAGCTAAACAAGTTAGTTCCTGTTATCAGTTATGTTTCAGCAGCTGAACGTCAATCCTCAATTTCTCTTGCAGAAATGTGGCTTGTTTACTTTAAAGCACATCATTAGAATTTCCAGTCAAAAAAAAAACAAAATTTGAGAGTGCTGAAATGAATGCAGAAGAGTGACTTTTCTGACTCGTCTGCCATGTCACTTGTTATTTTCACAGCTTGAAATGTTTTAAGGCTACGCCTCAGCATCACATACATAACACACAGCACAGTGTGCAAGCAGTCAGCACACTCCTGTCTCTCTTTCTTGTGTGTCTGTGTGAGCGAGTGTGCGAGTGAGTGTGTAAGTGAACAGTAGGCTACTTGTTTCTCTGGTCCCATGCCCCCACCTCTCAACCTGACGTGGAAGACAGGATAACTATACCTGCATCTGTGCTGGAGGGATTATGTGAGGGTGGGGTGCCCTGAACTCTCCCAAAAAAAAAACATAAAGTCATCCTCTAAGCACAGAGGCAGTCAGAGCTACATTATACCTTGTCCGTAGAGTTTAAATAAATCAAGGATTAAATAGGAAGCTCAAACTAGTCGAAAGCTATTCTACATCCTGAACCTTTCTTGATTAAGTGTCATTATTGATGACAGATGCGGGGCAGAAAGAGAGAAAGAAGACAGGTGAGGGGAAAGAAGTAGAACCAGCTTTTCTGCTTGTGTTGAATGTAGCAAGCAACCGAATGCATCACAGCAAGCTCTCACGTTACTCGGACTTTGTAATGAACACAATGCATTAGGCTCTGTGGCAGTGGCAGTGTGACCAGAGCAGTTCTATCTAAGCTCTGACCTTATCTAAGCACAATCCCAGCCCTAGATGAATACAATCAGGAAATAACCATGACTGTTCGAGTATGTGTGTTTATGTGTGTGTCTATTTTTGTGAGAAAAAAATTGCCCAAGTTCTGGAGACGTTCAGTGACGGTTAACTGGCACAACAAATATGCGCGTGATAAAACTTTCCTGTTCTGGGTATCGTCTGTTATTAGAATGAAGCTTAGTGTTAAAAGGTTTCTATATTTTCTGCTTTTTCAGGGAAATATTTATGACATGCCTATGTTAGGGGCCACACCTTGCAGAAAGTATGAGAAGAATAATGAGCTCTCCTGGCAGGCCGTCCTGTCCAAAACTGCAGCAGAACTGGTTTCCCTTCACTGTCTCTTCTGTATGTGTGTGTGCGCGTGTGTGTGTGTGTGTGTGTGTGTGTGTGTATCTATATAAATATTTTAATCAGTGGGTTTTTAAGAGTGAGAATATACAGTATGTTTGCCTCCATGTAAATAAATGTGTATATTTATACAGCTATTTCTAACAGCTTTACATGTAAATAGCTGCAGCACTCTCAGTTTTTTCTTCTTTTAAAAAATGCGCAATTTCTCATTGTTTTGTTTCATAACTAAGCAAAGTTTTTGTTGGTTAAATTACAACCCTCCTTTGTGTTTAAACAATACATACTGCATGCAGGTCACGGTGAAGCACCTGTTATTATTTGACACGACAGTTTGCCCACACAGCCTTCAAGCTTTTTTTTTTTTTTTTAAATTTCCTGTCTCTCAAAAATGTATTAGGTATATTCATTTCAGAGATCTACTCAGTTAATTCCAGATATAGTTATTCTCGTTATATTTCAATTTCGGACCTAGAGAAACTTGATTTCTGACATTCTGTGGCTCATCAACTCTATTAACAAATCCGAACAGCTTCTCGGTGGTAGGACAATCATGCACAATTGATTCTGTGAGTTTTTTTTTCTATAAATGGACAGTTTTTAACTAAAAAAACGAAAGAAAACTGAAAGGAACAAATTTTTAAGGAGCTTAATTAACTGCATTAATAATAAGGTTAATGGAAGGTCCTGGTACGTGTAAGTGGTGTGTGTGCTAGGCTCATTTTCCAATTGTGTCTAGAAGTGTATGACACACACACTCCTCAGTACTCACAGATTGCTGGCAGCCGTTGAGCCTGTAGTGAAGACGCGGGTTGCCGTGGACTTGTAGGTCCATGGTTACTAGGTAAGCGTCACCGTGTCTCGCAGCTCAGCGGTCACGTGGTAACGTTCAACGCGAGCATCTCCATTGAGGCCTGGGACCTCAGTCCGCTTAGCGCGTTTTAACACAGCTACAGGACAAACACACACACACACACACACATTATTCAGTTCTCGCTGAACTAATTAACATTTTTAATTGCAATACTGTATGACGTCATTTGGTGTACGCGTATACGTGTTCAGTTACACACTAAAGCACATATAGTTTAAACATATTTATCACTGGAGAGTTTTAATATCAGCAGACAGCCAACAGCTTCATATCCGAACACACTTATGCATAAGATTAAACATAAGCTTTAGAGATTCGTTCAGGCTAAATAAATTGAAAACATTTAAAAATATAATAAAATTTACTGTTAGCCAATATGACATACAGTCAGTGCTGGGCTATCCGACACTTCCAGATACTTTCCGTTAGTACGCGCAATACAGAAAATAAAACTATAAGAATCCGCACTTCATTTTGAGCAAAACATCAATAAATAAATACATCTGCTTCCCTAATGTTTACAGTCAATTTTGCAAGAAATATTTAACAATGCTAAAAAAAACGCACCTCTGACTGGAGAGAAAAAAACCACACGAGTTCAGAACGAAATCGGTTGAAGTCGATAAGTAGTCGAAGTGCGGTAAGCTGTGTTGAGCAGTACTGAAGTAAGTGGAAGTGTGTTTGCCGTTTTAACTTTGTGGAGTTGCTTCAATGCGCCTGAAGTGGTGCGTCCAGTCCGCCTAGGTGACGTCACTACGAGGGCTCCTCCCCTGAGCAGAACAGGGTAGTGCTGTAACAGCTACACACCCACCACAAAGTACCCCCTTCATAAGCCTTATTAAAGCCTACATAACTCCACGGCTATATGCTTTAAACGCTCTTGGACTGTGGAGCCAAATCCATGCTTACTAATTATACTGTCTCTGAGCCAAACTTCTTGTGGTCTTCTTTTCTAGACATCAGTCCCTAAAAACCAGAGATCTAAACAGTACTCAATAAAACGTATTAAAAACACTTTTAAAAGTTGGAGCCGACAGAATATAAAGGAGTCCTTGTTCACTGTAGACTACAAACCGGCTAGAGTCTGTTTATTAAATAAACCATTTGTTTTTACATGTATTTTAACTTGATGAGCCGAGACACAGGCCTGTATATGGTGTCCAAATTTTTTTTAAGTCAGTTTTGATCTGGAACGATGAAGCTTAATTATGTACCACATAAAGGAGATGTACTGTATTGACACTAATTAGCATCTAATTATATCAAGAATTAATCATGATATAATCTCATAGACTTATAATACTGTAACTGATACGTGTTACATACAGTACAGCTGTGTTTCTCTGGCTGTAAAATATGATCAACAATATTTTTAATTAAGCTAAGTGGGAAGCAAGTGACATTTTTAGGATGCCAACTGTATAGCAGTTTTCCTTTTAGCAGTTTGACCCTGTTACATATGCACAAACTGTGTAACTGATATTGATGTATCATAAAATTAAACTGAGAGATCCACATATATGGGGTAAGGTGGCTGTCAAAAAAGGTGTGTGTACTAAAAATCATGCGTACATATTGGTCTATGGTTGTGCATAAAAATATAAAATGTACACAAAAATGTAGCTTTGTAAACTCTCCTGTATCAAATCATACATAAAATATGTAGTGCATGTCCTTATGTGAGAATAAGATTCCAAAAACTTTTAAAAAATAACTAATAATAAGGCAGGCAATTGCCTGGGGCCCCGTATTTTAAGGGGACCCCTGACAGCTGACCGTTTGAACAATAGGAAATGTCATTATTAATAATATACACGTAACACGTGAAGTGTGAAGATTAAAATTTTGTTAAAGAATAAAACATTTAACTATTTATGTTATGTTTTGTACTTTTTGTATGTTGTATAAATATATATCTAGGTAACAGATATATTAACATTAATGAAGGGCCTCATCTATTAATTTTTGCCTGGGGCCCCCACTTCATCTAGGCTCGCCTCTGATTATAATAATACAAATACAAAGTGCAATTTTACGCTTGGGTTTTCTCCATTATGAATACGAATTGTCAACCGTGACTCTACTGTCAAAAATACGTCACAGGCTCGCAGGCATTATGTAACGGGCAGAAGATGCATCGATTCCACAAACTGCGCATGCGCTCATCCAACGTTTGACTCGGAGGCGGCAAGATGGCAGATGAGAAGCGTGCAAAAAAAAAGTCGGAACGAAATCAGGTAAATAGCTCATGTACACACGTGGACATAATTGTTGCTAATTAGTGGACACACCTTGAATTAACATGTCCCTTTGGTCACATTATTTTCAGTCTTTTCTATGGGGTACCATCATTTTTGTCTAAGCGTGTTCCATGAGTATATTTTTTTAAAATAATTCCGTTGAAGCATAATTGAAAAGCAGTGTCTGACTTTCATTGGTTAACAATCCTAGAAGTTTTATTTATTATTACTTTTGTCAGATTAAAGTTATTTCTGTGACCATTGTTTGTTTTCCTTTCATTGACCGAAGGTTACCAACAATTTTGTCCATGTGTGTATCTCACTAAACATTATTCTAATAGAATACTCATTAAATACTACATTTTAAAGCTAGTTGCCGTTATATTATGGGCCAGAGCAGTGCTTTATGGTGACTTACCGACATTGACGCTAACCTTCTTCTGACTTTAGTTTGTTGTTGCAGCCTTTATTTTTAGTTTTAAGGCACACAACTTTCAGTTTCTTTGTGATCTACAGCTGGTACTGTGTGGACTTGGAAAATGTTCGCTAACAGTAGCTGAAAACATCACACTTTCAGAGGTATTTTTTCTTTTTTCTTTATTTTGTTAAACAGATCTGAAGTCAGGGGCGCCGCTAAGGGGGGGAAAGTTAGGACGATTCTAAGGCCCCATGCACTTTGGGGGCCCTCAGAAATCTGATTTATTGATGTAGATTGGGTGTGGTAGGGGCCCC
>JAOTRN010000009.1:1174715-1202818 GCA_028566695.1 Bagroides melapterus
TAATCAGCTCTATATGATCTATACAAGATTACAGCAATATAAGGTTATTAAAAGCTAGTTCAACAGCATTTAGCAGACACTCTTATCCAGAACGAATTAAATTCATGACTAATTTTTATGAGTCAAGTGTGAAATGAGTTAAAAATGTCTAGAAACAGGTTTAACCCTTTGTAAAAGTACACTGGTGTTCAGTCTGCTGGTGGAATGGAAATGGATCTATGGGACGTTTTCTCTCAGTAATAAGAAACAAATAAATTGTGTCTATGAGTCCGATCTAAAATCAATCAGGTGTCTGTTGTTCTTTCAGTGTTTTTTAGACGTGTGTAGAAACACTCTGAGCCTCTCAGAGAGCAGAAATGGGTTTGATATCACCATTTACTCTGAATATACTTGGAACATTTCTATGAATATATCACGTCTAGTATCATAGAGGAAAAACAAATCCAGAGAGTCTACTTTCATATGAGCTTCTTGTTAATTCCACTGTGGAGTGAGACACAAAGAAGACGTTCAATCAACAACAACAACGCAATAAATGTTTAATTTAATGTTTAAATAATTCATGTTCTGTATTCGTTTTGTCGCACATTTATTAAAAAAAATTATGGTTTATATTAATTTATTGTTGTGTGATGTAAGAACTTGTGGACGCACGCTTTCCTCTTTCAGCTCTATTACCACTACATATCTAAAAGCCACTCCTACAAAATACGTGCGGTTAGTTTAACTGTGCTTTCAGAAACATCCGGACTAACGGCAGTAGGGTCACTATATTGTCGTCGACAATAAAGATACAGACATCACAGACTCCTTCTTAAGTGTCAGACATTTATGTAGAAGTTATCATTCACATGAGGCTCTGACCAAAGTAAAAGCGCATGAGATCATCCGTGATGCTGCTTTATTGCGTCTCAACTCAATGGACTATGGACAATATAAAAGTTTAAAATATATAAAATATATAATATATAAAAGTATAATATAAAGTATAATTTACACATTGTAGATAACAGATACTGAGTGCGGAAATCTAGTGTGAGAAATTCACGTCATTTGGAGATAATATCAAGACTGGGCTCGAGGCAAGATGGAATTTAAATAAATTCAGTTCATATGACATTTTTCATCTTCCTGTAAGATTTCATTGGAAGCTGTTTTTTATTCAGTAGCATTTCCATAGCTATAAACTCTGAATGGTTTATATACACAAACCCACTCCTGAAACCTCGACCAAGTTGTGAGTCACGCTCGAGACCCAAGTTGGAGAAGGAAACGAGACACATAAACGAAACACTTGTGTAACTTAACACATTTTAGAGAGAAACTAAAGCTTTCCCTACTGTACCATCGCTGTGTACGAGTGTGAACTTGTCCGATGTTAGTGTAGCTTTTAGCTTGATGTCAGTAGCTTGACCGCATTCTTATCACTTATTTTAACAAAATTAATTATCTGTTATATTTATCCCAAGGGTTACACACAGCATGGCATTTATTTTTGTTGGTTGGCATTAAATAATAACGTAACTTAAAAAATAAAATAACTTTCGCTTGAGTGTTTCCTGATGACTAACAAAAAGTCGGTTCCATTTTTTTAATGAATTTTTTCCATATTATTTTTTGTTGTTATTTATGAGTGCGTCTATACTCAGATTGTGACATACAGTGACATGGCAAATTCATACAGTTGCTATGTATAATGCTACGAGAATTAGAATTTTATGTGTACGAAAAAAAATAGAGCCCTCTCTGCGCAGTGATGATAGATGAGGTCCCTGGACTGCTGTGAAAGTCCACATTTTTTGGCTCATAAATTCTTTGATGTATGATATTATCTGTCTGTGCCAATAGTTATGTTTCTTGTGACATTGGCCTGACATTTTCGAGCTTTAGTTTGGACCTGTAAATGTTATTAGGATTCATTTATTTCTTACAGAGCTGGCTCAAAGACTGGAATATGATATTTTCGGGTTCTATTTGGCACGTAAGTGATCTGGATATCTTCTCATGGCTCACGGTTGATGCGTCGCAATTCATTCAGTTATATAAGTTTGTTATAGCAGTGAAACCTCATTGAAAATTCCAGACTGTTCACACACGACTGAATTTATAGAATGTCTCTATATGATTATTGTCTTTTATCTATGTATTTTCCGCTTAGATGTCATTAAAATGGATGAATACATTTAAGACTGATGGAACTGTGAAGCTAGCAAGCAGCATCTTGCATTGTGGAGAACGTCGGAGTAAAGTATGAATTTATATTTAGCAATATATCATCTGCTAATTATTGTTGAAATATTAACCTGAAATATTAACGCGTCCTTTATGCCCCTTGCGAGCAATCACAATCAATTTTATTAGACGATGTCTGGGATTTTAACCTCATGTTCACGTTCCTCTAGAAACCACTTCAAAGCTGAGGTTCTTATTATGGTCTCTGAGGGCACCAAACCAGAAATTTCCGGAGAGCGTGAAGTCGGCTTTGAAACTGACGTAGCCATGTACAACATCTCAGCTGAAAAATGTATTTCTGTGTGAAAAACCTTTGGCCTGACTGTGTCAAGTACACCTTCATGAAAAGTGGAATTAAATGAGTTATGTTTAAGTGCATTGCATAATAAAGTTTGTTTTTTCAGTCCTTACAGTGCAGTTAACGTCTAATTTGGTGCAAGACAATCTTAAATATTAAGAATTGAAAAAACAAACAAACAAACAAACAATCATTGCAGTCAAATTGGTAGTAATAAGTCAGTTGATGTAAATGATGTATAAATAAATATGTAAATATTTTTATAGATAGAAATACATAGATATAAATATTAGTGCTGGGCAACAGTTTGATCGAGATTAATCGCATTATTAAACACAAAATTTAGTAATGAATTAATGAAGTGTTTTGCATGCTTTTATTTTAAAAGTACTGCTATATGAACAAAAGTACAATAACATTTGGTTTGTAAACACTTAAAACAAATAAGGTGTTTTTTTTTGTTTTTGTTCTTTTACAGCAGTTTTCCTTTTACACAGTAACAGTTAAAATATTTCTTGTAAATCTCTAAAACTTAAACATTAATGAAGTTCTCCGGTGAAGAAAATTCAGCTTTGCAGTGTTTACAAATAACTTTAGTTCTATCAACGTCACTGTGTGAAGAGATTTAAAATAAAAATGTTGGAAAGAGTTCGGTATCTTTCTACATTTTAATGTCTCCGCTAGTTCTTTTCTGTTCCACTTCCTTTGAGCGCTGCAGCAGTCCTAGCCCCACACCCAAATGCTCTCATTGGTTGAGACACATGATGACTATCGCAAATCAATAAGGATCAACATCCTGTGACCGATGGTTTGTCTGTGTATACAGTGACACACTGAGACAGCGAGCAACGGACTTTCAAAATAATAATAATAATTAAAGAAAAACTGTGTTAATAAAAATTTGTCTGCATTAATAAAAGAATACGTTAATATGCAATAACACGTTAATGTGTACAGCATTAATAAATTAGTTACTATTATGTGTAAATAAGTAGATGAATCTGATTGGTCAGAAGTTGTGCATTGTTTGTGTACAACATCACGACTCAGATGGTCGTTAATCAAATAACAGCTCATATCATGTAATCGCTCCATTCATGTGGTGTGGGTATAAAAAAAAAAAACATTTGTCTAAACAGTACTATTTGTATAGTATATACTCTCATAAATGCCAGTGGATTTTACACACATACACACACACACACACACACACACACACACACACACATATATATATATATATATATATACACAAGTTCACGCTACAGGCAAGAGATTTGTGGAAATATCTCACGTGACAAGCCCTTGTCACTGAGACACTGAGTGAAGATGACTGGTTGTTTTTCAGCTGTCTACAAAGCAAAAGTGACGTTAAACCAGCTTCATAACCACAAGCATCTGACGTCAGAAACGCTCCGGGAGTCTCACGGCCCTCGGTAGCTGTGATGTTATTTAAGTTGTTGTGCTGCTATTTTGGAGGCCGAGTTGAGTCACCGTTCCAGCGGTTGTGGTGGAGTTCCTCCGTACTTGCTAAGGCAACAGATCGCCTTTATCTTGTGATTCGTCATCAACCAGCCTGCAGACGTACAGTACGTCAGCGCGAAAGGTTGGTTCTGTCAACTCTATTCTCGTGTCAGCATTCCAGAGTTAGGTTTCTATTCAGAGAGATGTGCTCTAAAAAGAGCAGTGAGCAAAACCAAACCTTTCCAAATTTACTTCTGATTTTATGAGGAGCGTAACCATGAGTGAGTGAGTCCCTGCACACTGTGTTTATAAAGCAATACTGGCAGACCAAACCATAAGTCTTATTTCCTGACATAGAGGCATGTTATGACCTCTGTCATTTTGGTCTGCGGTGGAGAACCTTGTGGCCAGTCCTGGTCCTCTCCTCTCTCACTCTCTGTAATTCATCATTTACAGCGGGTGGCAGATCGGAAGTGAAGCTTCAGCTTTTCTGTTCAGCGCTTACTCTGGATTCAGAGACAAAAACATCCTGTTAGAGAAAGAGAAAGAGAAAGAGAAAGAGAAAGAAAGAAAGAAAGAGAGAGAGAGAGAGAGAGAGAGAGAGAGAGACTGTGTTTTGGACATTGCAAGGACAAGTTCTACCAAAGTGTTATAAGTTCAGTTATTAACCTATAAAATAGCATACGAGTCAACATTGAGATCACGTGTAAATGTATTCGTCGACAGACACTCAAAAGCACTTTTGTACGTCGCTCTGGATAAGGATGTCTGCCAAATGGCGTAAATGTAAATGTAAATATAAATGATAAATACCGTATGAGACATTAAATTGAATACTAAATTCAAATTCAACTTTTGTGGAAAACAAAATATAAATAAATAAATATATAGAGAAAGCCAATTTACATGAATGTAAAAGATAAAGGATTAAGAAATAAAATAAGATCGAAAATGAATCAAATAAAACAAAACATCTGGGGCATGTAGCGAAAATATACTGGAAAACTGAAACAGAAAAATAAATAGATAAAATCTAGTATCTGATTAAAGTGACTACATTGATTAGATCTGAATATGGAACAGTGATGAATATGATAGAAGGTTTGGTATATATCTTTATTGTAACACTATCTGGATTGTTTCTATAAAATGCTCTGGTTTCCTCCCCAGTTTAAAGACAAATTAAAAAAAAATTTGACTTTAAAAAAATTTAAAGTCAAATTTTCTGGAGTCTGTGTGATTAGTTGGCACCTTGTTCAGGATGTCCAGATAGACTCCAGGCTCCTGGTCACCAGGTGAGAAAAAAAAAAAAAATACCACAAAAAGTGCTACAGAAAATAAATGGCTGTTTATAACGAAAAGAAATGTTAATAAAAATGGATCTGTAACACATAACACTAAAAGTCCTCCACCACCTGAGTTTATACAAGTTTTAGTAAGATATATTTATCTAAATATTTGTCTGAATTTTAAGGCCCCTTGTTAGCAACACTCACACTAATGGTGGTGTGTTTTCAAACAAATCCAGTCTTGTGACTATAATTAAATTCTCACCACAGACTATAATACTGTCATTTGTAGATTGGCTCGAAGCACAGGAATTGTGTTGGATCTAACTGAAGTAAGCGTCATATTCCCTAATTACAACAGGAAATGATTCTCATAAAGTCAAGCAAGACGGCTAGCATACACACGTTATTCACTCGGGAATGTGTTCCAAGACATATCTGGATTAAAGCATGTACCACATGAAAGCTAGCATCTTTCTCACACTATCCTAATTAAAGCACAGCCTTAGGCTCTGTTGTGTGCAATGTCTCTCTCTCTCTCTCTCTCACACACACACACACACAGACACACACAAAATATTTACAAGAGGAAATTGCTGCTCAGTGTGTAAAACCTGAAGCCGTGTAAAGTCTACAGCCAAGACAACTGATCAGAGGCAGCTAGTTAGATGCCAGAGAACGGATCAGAGATGCTTCTGGACATTAAAAAGTGATTTGTATTTAGCTTGATTCATATCCACTGTGCATGCACATGTGTGTGCGCGTGTGTGTGTGTGTATACGGAAGGGAACAGGGAGACAACACATAATGGAGCCAAAAGTGTGAAGTCATGGATCCACACAGGCATGAATGAAAAAAAAAAGCTATAAGACCTCCGCTGCGTTCTTACATAGTTCTTCAGAGAGATGAGCGTAGAAATGGAGCCTAATTTCTTAGTAGGACTTTTTTTTATATATATATAGGCAAATTATAACATGAGCTTTAAAACAAAGATAGGATCATTATGCCTAATTTGCTTTTATTCCATCAGTCAGTTTGATTTTAAGATTGAAATCTAGAAACAAGTCGTTCCACCATTACTTGACGTTTTCATGCTTGTAATATTGAGAAAAGTCTTGCTGGATACGTTTCTTATATATCACCACATCGTCATGTCGTTATCCCTATAAATGAATTAATGAACTGTATTTGAACTGTATAATGAACTGTATCTCATGTGGTCCAAAATATGCACAACCATGAAAAAAAGAGCTCTGATTTACCACACACCAGAAGCCTGAAACATCTTTCTTCAAACTTTGCTATTAAACACACACCCCAAGGAGCTTAGCACATTTAATACTGAGCTCTAGCACTCGGAATGATATGTGGCGAATGGCTGGTAAAGGTTTAGAGTCTGCTGGAGTCTGCCAGTTTTCCTCTTGCTCTATCGGGGGTCTCCCCCCAGCCGAGCCGAGTGGAGCCGAGCCGAGCACAGGCTGTGATTGGAAAAGGAGGGACGTGGGTACGTCAGGTTTCTCACTCCATACACTCCACACACCCCACACATCATGTCCTGCTGAGCCACGTTTGAAAATATGGAACTTATTAAAACTGCGCAATCTCACGGCTGCCCACCTTATATACAGTTTGTCTCCGTTCCTGAGCCGTATGAAACTAGCGGGAAAAGGTTCCTCACTGGAACGAACCTTATTTACATAATAAATAGATAATCTATAAAAAAAGTTAAGAAGCTATCACACAGAAAAGCCGCTGTTTCACACTGGAAAGTACCACCGTGTTAAATGATTACGTCTATACTGTGATTTTTGTTGTTGGCTTTTATCTCTGCGGTCTGCAGGAATTAATGTTGATTGTCATTTTGAAGAGAGCGCTGCCTCCAAGTTCTGTCAAAACTACTAACCCTGAACATATAAATAATTACTTCAAACACCATCTAAAAAAGAAAAAAAAAAAAAGGGAACGGACCTACAGTATAGATCATCACAGATCGTCCAGCACAGATCGAATTTCCAGAAGTTGGATGGTTCACTCCTGTTGGAGTTTTTGCCTGAACAAATCCCAGAGAAGGCAGGAAGGACATCTGTAAGTTGGGCCCTAGTACACTGCCCTCCCATGGAGAAAGCCTACAATTACACTTAGCCCATTTTACCTACACATACTGCACGCTCTTGTCTTTCTTTTTTTTTTACTTATGTCAGTGTAATATGTAGCAGATATGCTGTATTTATACCACCCACTTTATTAGGAACGCCTGTACACCTGCACATACATGCAGCAATCGATCGGCCAATCAGGAGGAGATTTGCCGCAGGTAATGTTCACCTTTTCCAGGAAAAGCATGACCTGGTCTTTCCTAGTCTTCAGCTGTCCAGTTTTGTCGGCTGGGATTTTTTTCCCCAAGCTAAAATCATTTCAATTCAACCTAGAGTAATAAAAAAAAAATAAAAGATTTTATGATGCTTACTGTTGTTGTAGAAGATCCCATTGCATACTTTGCAAATATTTGTACACCACAGAAAAAAAAACTGACAGCTACAGAGAATTGCTAGAAGTGAAACACACTGGAGCAGTGTCGACATTCGCTTGAGGGATCTGAAGACCGACGTCTGCGGTCACCACAAGAAACTTGAATACCTCAAAACAGCTAAACAAATCACCTCAAGCTAAGCATAACCAGACACATCTGTACCCACCACAAATGATACCATATTACCACAGTTTTCCTGCTGACAAACGCCTACATTGCCTACAGTCCTGTATTACCCAAACAGCTGTATGCTTTATAACGGATCTGCCTGTGTCTCCAGGCTAAACGAACATCGTGGACAGATTTCAGTGTCTCTCTCTGACTCAGACCTCGTTCTACATTTTCAGATACTTTGGTGAATCCCGGAAGGTCCACATCAGTGGATATACCAGAAGATATAACGTTAGACCGGAATTCAAAACAAAAGCATGGCGGGCATTTATGGAGAAAGTAGGTGTGTCTGATAGTTGTACATGATAGTTGATAGTCTGATAGTTGACTCAAATCCCAAAGCTAATGAAAGCACCGACTGAGAAACAGGTCAATTTTTAATAGTTGAACTATCTCCACTAGTCATATTCTCACCCGTCAGATCCTCCAGCACTGCTTGACTGGACCAACCATCTCTCAAGGTACAAGAAGGGTCAAACATCAAGACTTTTCTCTGTTCTGGTGCCTGGGAGGTGGAACGAACTTCCCCTAAATTTCTGAAGAGCTGATTCACTGTAAAACCCTACTGTACTTCTTCCTGGAATACTTTGCTTGCTCTTCTTGCTGTATTTCCTCCTAACAGAGTTTTTAGACTGAATTCAATTTTATTCGTATTGCTGTTTTAACAACTGACGTTGTATCAAAGAAGCTTCACAGAACATAAAAATATAGGACAAAACGTTTAATATTTAATAATAAACTTCAATGTAAATGTGTTTGTATTTATCCTTAATGAACAAGTCTGAGGTGACTGTGGTGAGGAAAAACTCCCTTAGACAGAAGGGGAAGAAACCATAAGAGGAACCAGACTCAAAAGTGAACCTCATCCTCATTTAGGTGACACTGGAGGGTGTGACTATAAATTATTATTAAGACCAGAGAGTGTTATTATGAATAAATTTCTTTCTACTATCTGATACAGACTGATAGTTTATCGATGAGTTGGTTGTTGTCCTCAAAGACCACATGTAAATGTATCCATCAATCCCATTAGCCAGTCATGATCTCTCCTGTCCTGTTATTCTAAACCACTGTATAGTGTATATCTATATCTGCATCACACACACACACACACACACACACACACACACACATGCATTATTTTCTCTGTGAAATGAACACTTTCACCAAGTCCCATTCTTTGTAAGTGACTTCTTACTCAGCCAATAAAATTCATTCTGATTTCAATTCCTTTCAAACAAAAATGTAATGTGTATGAATGATGAAACACATTTACATCAAAAGTTAAGGAGGTTAAACCCATCAAACAGTTTAAAAAAAAAAAAAAAAAAACATGGAAATGTAGAGATTTTTTTTTTTTTAAACGTGAAGCCCAGATATTAATCTGACTCAAATTAAGTGTCTTAAACCTGCAATGTAAGATTTTCAGAGTTCTCTGTGATAGTTGCACAGCACGCATACAGGAACACGTCAGTGACGTGCATCTTTATGTACTGTAAGGCATTATAGACATGACACATTATTGATTGTGTCTTCCTTGCAATTTAAATCAAATGATGTTTCATACCAAGATAGAATTTAAAGTATGCCCTTCCTTCGCTCGCTGGACTCTACACGCACCAGACTGACCTTTTCCAAGGTGTTCCTACCATCTTACTGTAGTATCCTTTGATGTTACATTGAGTCAGCACTGTTTGCAGATTTAGAAGTAACCAGTCTATACAGAGGGATGAATCAGTGCAGTCAGCGCTTTTGATCTGGAAGAAGACCATGGGAATGTAGGAAAGTAATAATCAGTAATGTCTCCTCTGTAATCCAGCACTGAGTGGCCTCTTCCGTCCTGCCTGTTTCCCATGAAAAGCCGCCAGTGATACATATCCTGAGTGAGGTGTTGAGATTTATGTCTGTCCTACACCACACACATTCACAGCCTCTGAAGTAGTAAGACTAACGCTAATGGACAGCCGAGTGTGTAGGGGTTAGTGCAGGGTTATGTGATCTGTGTCTGTGTGTGTGTGTGTGTGTGTGTGTGTGTTCCTGGAAGCCTGGTACAGGAAGTGAGGCTGTTTAAGCCAGCATTCCAAACTCTACAGTTTGTGCTTTAAAAGCAAAAGCTCCCTTTCATTGTGACTCTAAGGAAAGAAGAAAAAAAAACCTCACCAAACATAGGACACAGTTACATTACGCACTTCTAATCACTGAAGAGTCCCATTGTACAGGTCCCAACCTGTATCATAGCTGAACATTTTGGCTAAAGGCTGTGCCCAGTGTTAGGACCACACAGCTAAAGCACAATCAGCCCTCTGTTGGAAAGGGTAATTATTTGGAAACTGACTGGCAACACACCTTACCTTCTCTTGACAGCTCCATTAAATCTGACACGGCCGTGACGACCCCAGGAACAACAGTCACCCGATGAAGGGGAGTGCGTAGCGTGACACGCAACACTAACAGACATTTCCTTTTCTCCATTTGTAAAACATCGCCGGCTGAGATTAGACTGTATATATAAGAGAAGTGTGTAGGAGGCAGCGCATGGCATTGGTGGCTCACTTAATTGCTAATTCGTTACGTACAAAAAAGGCCGAAGGAAATTGAGATGTATTTCAGCAGCGGGGCCGACTGTGTGTTTTGGAAGATGCTGCTAGTTTCTAAATATTTTGGGTGCGTGCCGCTTACAGGAGAGGCGAACAGCGGGCTTTTGTGGTGTGGCCTGAAGCTAAGTGTGTTTGGCCTTGTGGTTTTCAGGCAGCTTTGGGTTGAGGCTGTATGCTCTGACCAGCGTGTCTGTCTAACAATGCAGTCAGAAGCCACGCGCTATCATTAACTGTGAGAAAAATGACTGCTAAAACGACTCCGGACTTCTAATCTACGACACCGTGATTTACAATATTTTAGTATTTTGATGCTTTGTATTCAGAACTCAGATTTTTATGCTTCGGATCTTGTTTGATGCCTCATTTGATAGTTGTTTGCACGCAATTTTCCAGAAATGTTTAGACATATTGATTATTAAACATATTCGTCATTATACTGTATATTTAATCTTAATATACTGTGTAAAAAACATATTACAGATAGAAATGAAAAACATATTACAGATAGAAATGAACATGAGAACGTTATTCGGAGTGAATATTTAATGCGTCCTAAACAAATACAGATACACAAAGATAAAAAACAACAAGCAGAGTAATCAGGGATCAGGCTTCATTAGAAGTTTTTTGTTAACAGCAAAGCACATGGACATAATATTAGAAGATATTAGATATTGTCTTCTAGTATATCTAGTATATTAGATACTAGATATTAGAATATTACTGAGAAGGAAACCAGAGAACTCAGAGGAAACCCTTGAAGCACAGGGAGAACATATTAAACTCCACACACACAGAGCAGAAGCCGGAATCGAACCTCCAGCCCTGAAGATACAAGCCAGCCCTCGTCCTGAAGCAAATTTTGCGTCATTCTAAAGACATGCTGCTTGGTAGCATTAACTGTTAACTTGTCTGTTTTTAAACTTAGCTCTCTTAATCAGTTACAGTTGATAGAAGTAAATTGTCTGGTTATGAAGGTCAATAAAATTATGTTCTGCAAATTATCTGTTATTATAATTTGGGAATGAAAAAATACTTTCTCCAGCAGCTGTTTTTTTTTTTCCTCAGCCCTTCAGCTGTGAGTACAAAACCAGATCCAAGCACTAAACAGATACACATACAGTTAATGGTATTATGTGTGTGTGTGCATGCAAGATGTCCCATAAAAAAGCTTCTTTTACAAAGTTGAATATTTTTTAAAGATATGTAGAAATCAATAGCAAAAATTTATAAAAGTTTTTTTCTTAACTTGTGCCTAATGTCTTAATTCTGTCTTATACTGTTATTTTGACTTAGTATCTCATTATTCTGACTTAACTTATTTTAATTTTGTATCTCATAGTACTCCATTTTTGCTATTGTATTGTTATTGAACGTGTGCTTTATATAAGCTTGAAGAGTCTTATTGTCAGTTTGTTGTTGTTGTTGTGTTGCAATGTGTACTGTAATCTTTCCCATAATGCATGTCTTTCCTTGTATTTTCTGTACAGGTTCATGCTTCCAGTTTGCTGGAACTCTTTACATGAAATTTATTTGATTAAGAATTTTTACTTTTTTTGCGTACTGTATAAACTCACAAGATACTTTATTGCTTATTTCACCTAAACTCCTCTAATGAGAAACTTGGGAGATAATTCCTGCATAAAGGTCTGCGTGACAACAATTTATTCCATAACCAAATGACATATTGTTTAGAATTTAACAAATACTAATAAAGGACTATTTTAAGGACTAACTAATCATTTAAATAAAGCTCAGAACACTTTGGGTCATGCTGTTTCTTCTAGAAAAATAATCAAGCCTCTAAAGTTTTCGTGTCTTGATTCATTTCAGGGTTTCTCAGTTAGAGACGACGAGGCTTGTGTCTGTGGTAATTTTTTTAGCAGAGATCCCACAGCTGTCTGTTTACGGATTATAAGATAAATAGTGCTTCTTTTGATTTAGTGCTCCTAACCTACCTCTAAGTATTTAGTACCCATTTATTCTTGCTTGCTTCCCTGACTGGCTGCTTATGTTTCTGTAGCATATATGTAGATGTATTTAATTCTTACATGGCTACATCACATACTCGCTAGCTTTAACACAGTATATTCCAATCCGTTATACTTTGCTGCTTCTAATGAGATTTTCATAAGGCATAGAGTAAGGAAAACGGTTAATTTGATTTAGATTGGTTGTTAAATGGTTCCATTTTTGCACAGCACAAAAAAAAAAACAGAACGTTGCAGAAAAACAGTTTCACTCTGCCAACTCACATGTTCAAGAGAGACAAACTTTAAGGCACCAAAATGTTCCAGCTCTTTACAAGATATTTTCCATCCAATTAATGGGGCCAGGTTAGGGTTAGGGTTCTAAGCCTGTGAGAATTCAAGTAGTCATATTTGAGCTCCTCTGAGGGTTTTAGCTGGACAAATGACTGAAATGAGCATTGTTGGTTCGGTTCTGCATGCTTTCTTTAAATAGAAAACAGGAAACGATTAAGTCTGTGAAAGACTGTTAATGTTATCAGCTGAAGACATTTGGTGAGACACTCCTCAGGGTAGCTGACTTCCCCAGTATGGAGGCAGTGTTTAAAAATAGCCTGAATTTATGTGTCCACATGTGTGTCCTGGTCCGTAGAATACTGTGGATTGTTTGAAGAGCTTATTGAACTGTGAAGAGCACTCCAAGGTTCAGGAAAGCCCCCCAGGTACTCGCTCAGAGAGCTCCAGGAAACTGACAGTTTATATCTGTTAAAACTAGGCTGAGCAAACAAGCCACCAATCTATCAAACAGATACTGGAATAAATATGTTTCAAGTTTTCTTCCTATTTCCTGTATCATTACAAACTACGTCCTGTGACACTAATCGAAGTTTAAAAAAAAAACAAAAACAAATGTATATTTCTGCCACGTGAATGTGAACAGTCACATCTGTAAACATCTGGAGTGTGTACCATCATCACTATCTACCCACACTATATCCACAATTCTCTTCTGATTTATTTATTTATTTTTATTTATTCATTTTACTTGCTATAAGCTACATCTGACTATCATCATTCCACTAAGTAATATCCAACTGATTCATTTGTACTCAATGTTTCACAATGTTTTTTTAATCAACCTGTGGTTATAAGGTTGTATAATTAATGACCGTAGTTCTAAACAAATCCTCTGCTTCAGCAAATAGTAAAAAAAAAAGTGATGTGATATTACTTTATAAATGGGAATCCAACATTTTAAAACCCATTTGCGCAATCTGGGAAAACACTTGTACTAAATCAGATGAAAAATTAAGACCCTGTGTTAAAAAATACAATTTGTGGTCTGTTTTGCAGTTCTCATAAATTTGTATTTTTATCATTTCATCTAAATAACAAGGATTAAATCAAGACAGTCTAATTCAACCACTGGAGGTTTTCCACACATGTACTAAAGTAGAACTTTTTTCTTGACCAAAACTGTGCCACACTTGACATTTTCTTGTTTATATCCTACTTGTGCCACCAAAACAGCTCTAAATTGTTGAGTCAAGCTCTGTGAAGGTGTGCTGTGGTATCTGCCCCAAAACCATTAGCAGTAGATGGTTTAAGTCCTGCAAGTTATAAGGTAGAGCCTCCAAGGATTGGACTTCCTACAGATGCTCCATCAAATTGAGATCTGGAGAATTTAAAGATAACACTTTCACCATGATGTCTGCAGTCAGGCAGGTACATTATCCTGCTGAAAAGGACACTGCCATTAGAGAATAAGGTTGCCCTGAAGGTGAGTACTTGGTCTGCAACAATGTGCTAGGTGTCAGAGTAACATCAAGATGAATACCAGGACCCAAGGCTTCCTAGCAGGAGGTTTCCCAGAGCATCTCACTGGCTCCATCAGCTTGCCTTCATCCCAAGAGTGCATTGTGGCTGCTTTCAGAGGTGATCAGGGGCAGCATGGGCACCCTGAACAGTCTGCAGCTACACGACTCTGTCACTGGTTTGGTTCACTCTTTCCTTGGGCCACTTTAGGTAGGTACTAACCACTACATACCAGGAAGACCTCACAAGACCTGCTGTGTTGGAGATGCTCTGATCCAGTCTTCTAAACTTCACAACCTGGTCTGTCAGTTCCTTACACGTTTTAATTTTTTTCTGCATCAAGAAGTGACTCTTCACCTGCAGTCTAATATATCCCACCTCCTGATAGGTGCCACTGTAACGAGATCATCAATTGTATTCATTCATGTCACCTGTCATTGGTTTTAATGATCTGGCTGATCGGTTTATATATTAAACACACAGTCATGTCTCCAGAATACACACCCCTGTTAAAACAGCAGGTTTTTGCGATGCAAACAATATAAATTATGGATCTTTATACATTTTGGGGGGGAATGAAATAATCATTATTTGGCCATTTGATTCGCCTCCCCCTTGTAGAAATGTGTGAGGATGTTGCTAAAGTTCTGTGCTTGTTCTTTTGTCTGTTTTGGAGGGACATCCTGTTCTTGGTGACATCACTGTGCTGCTTCATTTCCTCCTCTTGTTAATGACGACTTCACAGTGTTCAATGTTCGGAAAGTGGTTTATATGCCTCTCCTGGTTGATATTGTTGGGCAATAATATCTTGCGCATGCATTGTCAGCGCTTTGTGGACCATGGCTTCAGCAGTCGGTTGAATTTGAAAGTTTAATTTTTTTAGATCAACAGTGCAATTTTAACAGGGGTGTGTTGACTTCTTTATATGCCATGTAAATATAGAATGGGATGCAATATATATTGTCGTAAAAAAGAACAAAGAAATAATCATGAGACCATTTGTTCAGATGTTCTTGATCCAGTGCATCCATTAATTAATCCATCCATCTATGCACATTAATGCCTTTCCCTGTCTTTATTATCACTGTCTCTGTGTTTGAGCTACGTGTGGATCTTACGTGTGCCTAAGATTCCACAGGCTTCTTTTCCTAAGGAATTCTTTCCCTTGTTGCCTTTTCTCTGTCTCTTCTTCCCACCACGAGCAGGCAGGAGCTGACCAGAGAAGCTGCTACAAGTTTACACGTCCTGCCTGTTGTTTGGAACTTCACTTCCTGGTATGTTTTAGCAAATAAACAGCTGGACGAGGTATGTCTGAGTGGCAAGAGGATATAAATAAAGTAGAAGGAGCTCTGTCTGCATGGAAGAAGGTGCTCCATCTGCATGGAAGAAGGAGCTCAGTCTGCATGGTCCCTACTGAACTGTTTCTGTTTCCTTGTAGATGTTCCCAAACCACCAACCAAAAAAAAAATATGAAGAGGACACCTGCTGTTGCTCACAGACTTCAGGTTAATTGTCCATAACTGGTCCATTGAAACTTCCTTGGGATCTGGTCCTGAAGAAGTTTCATAAACACTTTACACACAATAGTCTTTTTCTGCTTTATGCCTTTTTTAATGTGTCTGATGATTGGTTTCTGGCTATTTTTGGACACAGACACATGGCAAATACCTGTAGTGGTCAGCTCTTCTTGCCTTGCCAATTGTACTACCTTGGCATCACATGGCTCAGTCCTCTTAAGCAGGGGAAAATCCATATGTCTCCCAATGCAGCGGGGATTGTTAATGGTGTGCACCACGAGCTGTTGAAGACCAGACCTGCAATAGTGCTTTCATCTTCATTCTGGAGGTTATTTTAGTGCAAGATGTCTGGTGGCCTCAAATCCTATGGTCAGCACTAAAGACTAAAGACATTCGGGATAAAGTGATCCAGGCCATTTTTCCTGATTAAAAATTTAGGATAAAAAAACTTTGGGGTAACTTTAATCAGCTTGTGGTGGTGTTGTTGGATTAAGATAAGTTTGAATAATGCTCCACGATGCTATAGTATATTTAGTTGACTGTAGTGTTACTATCTGGCAAAAAAAAAAATTGTTGTAGCTTGACCAGCTCAGTCTGTGTTTTTGCTGACTTTATTTGGATTTTTCAGCAGGGCTGGGACAAAAAATTGATTTCTTTTATTTATTTATTTTTGACATACCTATTTATGTTTAAAACTCCATAAAACAATGAAAACCTGAATATCGTGACCTATGCTGATGATATAGAAGTCATTGGTATGCCTTTCCTGGTGGTGCTCACACTAGCTAAAAGCCTGTCACAAATATGCACAGCAAAACTGCTTTCTTCACATATTCCAGCCTGTTGGGAAGCATACAGTCAGCCATGATATAACATCCTTGGATTAGAGAGAGTTAAGGGTCTAACAGTGGTACCTTGGCAATGCTGGGGTTTCAACTTTTTGATCAGTAACCCACAGCCTTAACATTTACATTTTCACACAGGGATTGTTTAGGCATATCCCACAGAATGTGCTTGGAGGCTATATTGTGAGGTTAGAAGGTTCAAATTGGTATAAAGTGTTCAAGGGAAAGCCTGCACACTGAAATGGGCTACAATACACCCTGGGATCTGAAGGTTCCTCCTCTTGAATGTTATGTTATTAGAGATGTTGAATTACTATTAACATGGAAACATAATGACTTTGTTTGTTGCTAAGCCTTGAAACCTTGACGGGCTGCCAGGTGGCGCGTAACCTTGATTTCAGTTTCAGCACCATATTAAAGAGTCAGAGGTTCTGCTGCTTTCGCTTTTTTCCAGCCTTTGTATTTAAGATGCATGTGTATGTGGTGCAGCCTTGCTGACAGTCTGGTTTTGTCTCACTAACTTAAACCACACTCTTGGCTGAAACTCCACTTATCAGCAAACACATCTATCGCCTCTCTGGCCAAATCCTCAGATGAAGTAATGGGCAGTGTGATGTGACCCTGCTTTCAATCAGGTTCATCTGAGTATGCCATTCTCACAGTTGATCTTAGGCTGAAGGCTGCTTTGAAGCATTATGTAAAAGCTATCCAAACAGATCCTGGCTAGAAGATGGCATCTATGTTTATGTGGACAGGTGAAACAGAAGACGGCAAGTGTAGCTTTCCCAGCGCTTTCCTGAGTCCCTTCATTCCTGATGCCTGGCTTAGCCTTCCTTGCTCCACCTAAGGTTGTACAGGAGGAATCCTGGCTCTTTGATCTGATCCCATGTTATGATATTCACCCGCTGCTGGTTATCTGTTATGGTTTCCCCACCCTCCTCGGCTGTGCTGAAACCTGAATGATATATATAAAATCAATAAGGGAAACGCCTCAAACGCAAACAGCACCTTCTATTCACCCCTGTGCTCTTCAAAATGATCCTGTGGTCTTTGGTGTAGCAGGAGGAAGTCAAACCCTCTCATTTATTATTTTGCAAAGGCCATGTTGTTATAAGAATTAGAGATAAAAAAAAAAAAAAAAGGAACAGGATTAGTGTCACAGTAACACAAAGAAACAGGCCGGATTGAAGATGATGTAAATGGAGCAGCGAACATTATTCCCAGAACAGAAAAATCTCTGTACTCTTTTTGCACCTGGCTGCTTCCTTTATCCCTCATTTTAAAAGAATAAAAAGGCTTTCACTTGATTTTGTACACCTAATCATTTTAAGCCTACTATCCATTTCAAATAACATTTTTTATGCTACGGTGCTATAAAATAGAAAGACCCTTTGCCAATGTTTCTTTGGCTACATTTACGTTAAGTATCCTTAAGCACATGGAGAAAATGTTATCATGGTAACTTTCTGGTTTATCACTTTCCTTTTTTTTTTTTTTTTAACTTTCTGTCATAGACCTGTATTAGCCTGGGATTAAAACTCTATTGTATTGCTAACACAATTTGACTTTGATTGATATGCTTTAATGGAGACCGCAGGTTTACTACATTTTAAAGCAAAGTTTGCAGAGTGGTGAAGAAAATATTCCTTAATTGCCTTTAACACTCACTTGGCTCTAGGTGACTTTGCAGTAAGAAAGGAATTGCAGTGACGTTAAATTGAGCTAAATGGAATTCCCAGCAGTGAGGTACATTAGTCCGGATCGGGAAAGAATCTTCTTTTCTGTATAGATGAGCTGGTAGAATTCCTACCAAAACTGCCTCACGTGTCTTAAAGATGTACAGATATTTATATGCCTAGTTTCATCTTACCAGTACAAACAAAAATAAAATTTATTAATTTAAGAAAGAAAGAATAAAATTTCTTAGTATTAAAAATCTTAGTATTATAGTACTTAACCTATAAAGTGATTATATTTTTCTCATTTTTTTTATAAAATGACATATTTTATATCTTTATATTATATATTTTAAATGACTATATTTATATATTTAATATAATTAGCAGATATTTTAACTTCTTTCTTTAATGTTTAAATTATCTTAAAACTTTTACATTTTTAAACTTTTAAAACTAGCAAAATTTATGGATTGTACCCTCAGTAGGCATAGGCTTGTAAATGAAATTGCATAATAACGGTTCATTTCACCATCATTTTATTTTGATTGACACAAGTACAATAGTTTAGTTTTTAATTCTTATTTCTTGTTCATTATTTATTACTACATGTTTAAAAGGGACAAATATTCAGAGATCAGGATGCACATGACTTTAGGCAGTAACTGAAAAACTCTATCAGACACTTCTAGTCAAAAAAAATATGGCAACCTTTTGGTTAAAGGTTTAATCTATACATCAGGTGAAAATTTTGAGTCTGTGACAGTTTCACTCTAATATTGTCTCAGGGAGTTTTTCCTTGCCATGGTCGCCGTTATCTGTCTTCCTTAATAGGATCCATTAGATTTAGAATTGAATCCATTTAAGCAGCTGTGTAAACTTGTATAGACAAATATTTTAATACATTCGTTCATTCATTGTCCATACCTGCTTATTCCAGGAATACCCGGGTCACAGGGATCAGCTGGGGCCTATCCCAGCCATCTATGGGTGAAGGCAGGGTACACCCTGGACAGGTCTATCGCAGGGCCACATTCACACTTACACTCATTCCTATGGGCAATTTAGAGATGCCAAATCAACCTAAACTGCATGTCTTTGGACCGGGGGAGGAAACCGGAGTACCCGGAGGAAACCCCCGAGGCATGGGGAGAACATGCAAACACCACACACACATGGTGGGGATCAAATCCCCAACCCTGGAGGTGTGAGGCAAACATGTTAACCACCAAGTCACTGTGCCCCCCACCAAATATTTAACAATTCATAAACTATTTTGTTCTTTTTAGTATGAGATTGTATCTCTCCTATCATATGTAACAGTACTGTTGCCCTTTATAGCCCTGTCAGTTTCCTGTGTGGGCTCTAACTTTACATCCATCCATCATTACTATGTGAAACAAGTCTGTGCCTGTCTTCAAGATAACGGTTCATCTCATGGGAGCATCCACCCCAGTTGCTCCTTTCTCCCCACCGTACTTTTCCATCGGTAGATGAAAGTTGTCTAACATTCTTCCCAGACACTTAAACAGCACCCTGTCTGTGTGGTCTGTCCAGTAGGAAGGGTGTAACATCAAAATACAGCTTGTCACTTTTGATGCTATGTGTCTGTGTGTATTTCCAGGTCGGTGTTGGTGGTTGTCACATCTCAGGGTCAGTGCTGTTTGTTATCCTTCAGTATTCTGAGCACGAGGAAGAGGTGATGACTGATCCTCATGACTGCCGGTCAGCATTTTCTTTCACACGCCCTGCTCCAGAAGATGAACACCTGCTCATATACTGCGTTGTGTCTATGTATCTGGGAATTCCGTCGGTTTATTTTGATGTTATTGTGGAAGGGATGTCAGACCCATATGCTTTGATTTGGAAAAGGTTCTTAAATTCTTCTGTAAGAAGGAGAAGTGCCAGTGCGCTTGTTCTTAAAAAATGAGCTGATGTGTCATACCCCATCTCAGCATGCGTTGCGGTTTCCAGTATGTCATTTGTTTTCTTCATGTTGCCATCTATTTTTATTTTACTTTTGTACTAAAAATCCAATTCTGTTTTTATCCAATCGGGTCTAACTTTTCTGCATTAGTTTGTCTAATAATACTCTGTTGTATATATTTTGCAGAATCATATTTTCCAAAACTTGTATATGGTTATACTTCCTGGTTTTGACCCTAGCCTGCTTTCCCCATCTCATGATTATCCTGCCTCTGACACAAAGAAATGATTCTGTGCCCAAACCGATTTTACACACTTACATCCTGTCTCTCTCTTCCAGAAGTTAATGAGGACTTTGTCAATGATGGATGGAGACACTCAGTGTGAGAGGTATGAGGCACAATGGATTAATAATGACAGAATGCGGTGGTATCACTGGAGCAGGGAAATTGCTTCACTTGCTAACCCGAAAGCTGCCCCAACTACATGTGAGTCATATGCAGGGGCTTCATGCATTGATTTAAAGTCCAGTAATTTGCATCCCCTCTCTCAATGCATCTGTATCTATGAATTTCTCCTGACATACCTCCTGGACAATACAATGGTCCTGTCCCTGACCCCAGAATTAATTATTATGGAACAACCAATCTTCAATCCTTATGCAGACAGTCAGCTTGTGGGATGTCAGAACAGAGTTCCTCCAGACTCTGCAGAAGGTGATTGTTCCCATACCTTCTCCTGACTACACATTGTTGCTCTTTCTTCTTCTGACTTTGTCAACAATGTTGTAGTTCCACCTCCTCCTGCAACCACAAAGAACATCTTCACCTCCTCCCGTGTCCAGCAAAGACTTCCCACCTCCCACCCCCCACTTCCACTCAGGATGTTTGAGCTGTGCACCACCTCCTCTTGACTCTGCAAAGGACATCATCACTCCACTACCAACTAAATCAACAGAGAACATTGTTGCCCTGCCACCTGCTGAGGAAGTCATCCATCAGCCTATTGGATGATATAGTTGTTGCTGCTGTCCTGCCTCCTGAGTCTGTTAGAGCACCTTGTTACCTTCTTCTGACTCTGTAGGTGATGTCGACTTTGTTCGGCATGCCCTGACTCTGTAGCATTCTGTCTTTCTGGGCTGCCTGATGCCTTTTTATCTACAGCATACAGAGATGTCTTGATGTGACACCTCCAATTAACAGCATGCTACTGTACCGCCATCAGTTTGGCCATTTTGAACCACCTTCCCATCATGCTTTAGAAGCCATGCTGTAATGAATGTCCGCTCTCAGTATGCTTTATAAATCCCAGCATGATCCTGCTTTCATGTTACGTGTTTTGTTAAAGTTGCCATGTCTTTTATTCCCCTCTCTCCTCTGTCATGGACACGGACTCAGATTCTGGGATTAGCCCAAATAAAACCCATGTTTAGTTTCCTGCTTTCGCTCTCAGTAAGCAAATAACAAGCCTCCTAGCAGCACAGAATAAATCTGTCTGTTTATATGTAAATATAATGTGTCTGAATGTGTGTAAATGAATAAATGTTAATTGAATACAAACGTAAATAACAGTTGTGTTTGTACAAGAAAGGTTTATACTAAACAGTTCGAAGGTAATTATAGAAGTGGCAGTATAAAATTGGAGGTAAATCATTGTAGCAATTTGCAAAACTGTCAATCATTTGATTAAGGAATAAAGGTATCCTTTTCCTTAAAAAAAAAAAATAATAATAATAATAATAATAATTCTGTACTGCATATACACTATGTGATGTACTTCTGTTCCATGCCTCTGTACCATCTCTGTTCCTGCACCTAGGTGATGGAAATGTGAACGTCCCTGAGATGCTGGCTGTCTTCAAGCGACATCTAAAGGCTCAACTTTACTGTTAGTCAACAACTTTTACTATAATTCCTAAGGGGAAGAAAGGTTGCATTCATTTTTCCCCACAAATTAATGAATATGTGATTTAGTTAACGTAGATAATTAATTCACAGTCAATTCTTGTGCTCAGGTTATTCCGATGATACACTTTGTTAAAAATATTGAAATAGAGCATGAGAGAGAGAGAGAAGGAGAGAGAGTTCTAAAGGCATCATGTATATACTCAGCACACTATGAGTTAGGTATTTGGAAAAACCAGGTAATGCACTAGAGGGTAGTTTGCTATGAATGCATACTTTGAGAGGGTTTTAGGGCTTCTGTGATTCAGGAGAAAGAAGGAACTGACGTAAATGAAGAATGCGTAAGCTGAGGTTGTGGGTGGAGTATATACTCGAATGATCCATGTTTTTCTGCTGGGTGATGTCATTGCTGTTGGTCTACTGGTATGACAACCACACGATTCCAGAGCGCCACTAAATTAGAGTGTACAAAATGTTAATGCATAAAGTGCCTCCTCGCTTGTCAAGGCTCATATGTGCAATTCTTAAACGTGCTGTCAAATTTACACTCACCGTCCACTTTATTAGGAACACCTGTATACCTGCTCTTTTATTCCTATTCAAATGTAATTTCTATAGCACTGTTAACAATTCACATTGTCTCAAAGCGGATATACAGAAGTATAGAAACAGAATGAAAACAAACAAAAAAAAAATAGAAATAAATACATTATAAAATTAAGATACTATTTATCTCAAACATCTATCCTTAATCAGCAAGCCAGAGGCAACGAAAAACTTGGAAGACCAAGGACCAAGGAACAAGGAAGAACCCTTGAGAGGAGCCAGACTCAGAAGTGAACCTCATCCTCATTTGTATGACACTGGACAGTAAATAATGTAACTAATGTCTTTCTGCAACAGTTTTCAGTTGTGCAACCGAGAGGTCCTGAGGAACTAATGGGTCAGCAAAGTTTCTGAGTTCACCACAGACCCAACACTAATTCCTTCCTGCCAAAGTATGCAGTTAACTATTCTATATAAACCTGAGCGGCCCAGGAGATCAGCAGTTTCTTTTACCGACAACCATGCTACGATCATTTTACAACATTCGGATGCTTGTCGTGTTCATTAGCTGAAGCTGATATTACTCATTCTGCTGCCGCAACATGATTGGATCATAACATCAGGTACTAGGGTGTTTCTAATAAAGTGCCGAGTGTATCAGTTCCATTGAATGTCCTTGACTGGATTTAGCCATTTCTGAATAAGTAGACAATGTGTATACATTTAATATAGAAATAAACGGAAAGAATCTCACTTTCTGTACTCTGAGGAATCGCACATGAAAGCATACACACACTAACCAGATTTTAGGATTGAAGTCCAAGTTTCCAATTTCTATTAAAAGATTCAATTTACAAAAATGAATAAATTTAAAACCCTGGCTTTTATAACAGTCGGAAACTTGGCTTTGTCACAATAGTCCTGTTTAATGTGTTGAATTTCATAAGAAAACTAGATGATAGATAGATATGATTTTGAAATGTGTTTGCTAAGACCAGGACTGCCAGATGTGTGTGCCGAAACATTCTGCTGACAAGTATTAAACGATAACTTCAAGATTCCATAAATATTTCCCTCACCGGGTCCTAAAGTTGTATTGTGCTATTTATTTTTCATAAATTAAAAGTAGTTATGCGAATGAATTTAAAAAAAACAACAAAAAAAACCAGTTCAGATATAGCCAAAATCTGTGGGAAAACCACACACCTGGCAACATAGCAAATTCTGGTTCTGAGAGACACAGAATTGCATAGAAATTGAACAGGAAATGCATAGAAATCACTGATAAGAGGTTGCTGGATTTTTAGAGTGAAACAATTCAACACAACTTGCCAGCATTATTCTCCCTAAATACAGAGTCTTGGACAATGAGATTAAATTCTAATCTAAAATGTCCCACCATGTTTCCTTCCATTTCGTGTAATGATTCTCCCACCAGCGTGCTTCACTCTGTGTATAATGTTCTTGTGATCAAACATAACCTGAATATTTATGAAACAATTTTGTTTTTTAGTCTAAATGCTTAAACACATGTATCTGTGTTGATTGTTCCAGCTCCAGTAGTGTTTCAGACCTTAACTGAGAAGAGACCAACCCTGTGAGGATCCTAAGGCACGTAGAGACGTTCCGGCTCCAGTTGTGTTCCGTATCATGGCGATTTCGGACCTTCAAAGAGAAGATGCAGACTCCACGTGGTCTTTGACGACAACAACCTCCTAATCAATATAATAATTTATAATCACACCCTCCATTGTAACCCAAATGAGGATGAGGTTCACTTCTGAGTCTGGTTCCTCTCAAGGTTTCTTCCTCTTCCATCTAAGGGAGTATTTTCTCACCACAGTCACCTCAGGCTTGTTCATTAGAGATAAATACAAACACAAGTATTTAATTTATTAGAGCAATATATAATAAATATATAAACACAGTCACTGAGAGTAAATAGCATAAGAACCCCTGGTTATATACAGGAAGTCTCTCAGTATTCAACCTGAAAGTTTCCTGAGTTAAACATGAAAATATTTCAAAGTTAAATATCAAAGTACCTAGCTTGGGAGAACAATTATACCTTTGAAGAAAATCACATAAAATCACGCTACTGGTTCACAGCAAAGGAACAGTGTGAAATTACTGGTTATCAAACCAGCATTTACGAAGAATTACTGGTTTAATTGGTTACAAGTGCTTTACAAAATTGCTTCCAGGTAGAGCCTCATCTGTGTGAATGTTTAACTCTGTGTTTGAGAAGTTTAAATGAAAACTGCATCTGGACTGTTCAGGTTTTCAAGGAAAGTGTGTTTAGCATGCACTGGGCAGCAGAAGTCTAACTGCAGGTCTGTCTCCTTCTACTGGTTTCTCCATAAGCATAGACCCAAAAGTATGTGCACCCCTAATCGCCAGACCCATATGTGGTTCTTCTCCAAACATTGTAAAAAATTGTTTAGTATGTCTTTGTAGCTAGAACTTAGAAACTCAAAGCACAGAAATCCATGAAGACATGGTGTGGAGGTTGAGGTTGGTGTGAAGAACCCGAGTGTCCTGCACAGAGCCCTGACTCTGATTCAACACCACTGAACACTTTTAGGATGAACTGGAACACCGACTGAACCCCGGTCTCATCCTCCTCACTCGCACAACATCAGTGTCTGATCTCGATAACACTCTTGTAGATGAATGAAATTCTTTTAGTGGAAAACCTTCCTGGAAGAGTGGCGCTTACATCACAGTGAAGGTGCAATGAATCTGGAATGAGATGTTCAACAAGCACTCAAGCACAACCAATCAACAACCCAGAACCGTAACTGCTTGAGCTTCCACTGCCAAGTGGGTAGGTAGGTAGGTAGGTACATATATCTCCTATTAGAAGATCACAGTGAACCAAATATAAACCCAATGAACCTATTTATAGATGTTTATTCCATTTTAAAGGTAAAAGTTTCTTGTTCTATTCACATAAATTTAATACAAATAATACTGATTCATATTATATGTTACACTTTTTAAAGGAAGAATTACTACTACTGTATTACTACAGTAGTGATTATCAGCTTACCTGTTAAACAGAGATTGAAACTTAGGTCAAACAAGGAGCGCTAACTATTGCTTGCACACCTGAGCTCATCACATACCGTACTGAATTGCTATTCAGCTACCTATGCACAGGTTACCGCTTGGGTGCCCCCTGCTGGTGAAACTGAGTTAAACAGGAACGGTTCTTGCAAGAGATTTTTTTCGTTAGTCTACTTCTACTCCAAGGTGAATTAGGAAATTCATTTGGTCGTACCACATGCTGTTCTTGAGTGTGTGTGTGTGTGTAAAGTTCATCAAGCAATCTCTGGAGAAGCGATTTCCTTTGGGATTAATAAAGTTTTATCTTATCTTATCTTATCCTCTTTCTCTGATAACATCTACTGTACTGTACTATAATAAGACCGAGCTGTGTGGTCCATACACACAGAGGTGATTTATTTAATGTATATAATTGTTGAATCGACATAAACTCCTTTAGGCTTTAAGAAAGTGTCAGTTAGTAAAAGAAATACTGAGACACACTGAAACAGACCCCTCACTGAGCTCTGCAGCTTCCAACCTATTAAAGCAGATATGGCCTGAATTCTGGATAGAGACTTTAAGATTTATCATCCTAGTAAATGAGGAGCTTGTTTGGACCATGTGAAAAGAGAAAAAAAAATGTTTGGTATCAATCCAGTCACATCAGCCCAAGCAGGCCAGTAGCCTGTGGATGGTCTACTTTATCTCCACAAAGCCACGGTGAGCGCCAATTCTTTGAGAGTATTTCAATCTGAATGAAGAGATCTCTTTTACAGCTCTTGTAAACACAGTCCTCAGACACAAAATGCAGGATGAAGATTGTTGACACTATTCCAAGTCAAAATGAAAGAAAGACTAACTGTGAAAGTGAGGAATGAATATGTACAGGAAAGTCCAGACGCAGGTTTTCCTGGCATTATGGTGTAACAAGCATATGTCTGAATGTCCTACTGCTCTGGAAACAATGAGAGATCTGGATATTGCCTGGTTTTATCTGGAAACGTGGATGTTCTTTCAGGCAGGTCCGGCACAGGAATCGCTCACAGCTCAAGATATTCTTAAAATATTTCAGCATCAAATGCCTTTGTCATGTCAAACTCCACAGCGATGGTTAATATCAAGTTCACATAAAAGTAGACACTTCTGTTTTTCCCTAGTCTACTAGGGAAAACATTGTAATATTATCAACAGATGGAAAGCCAACTGACTCCTGACTCATTTTTAGATCAGACTCACAGCCAGTGGAATGGACCACCAGTGTACTGGAAAAAAGGATGAAGTCAGAAGTGATGATATAACTTGATTGACCTTTGATCAGATTGCTTTGGACACTCCATCACATCTACACAGAGGACAAACACACAGCCAAATTAGTGTGGACAGCAACCGGTGTGAGTTGAGGAGTAGAGCAGAACTGCTCTGCCGTGTTGTCTGTGTCATTTGGGTTTAATGATATGGAACAATGTAGTATAATAAAACAGATTTATTCATCAAAGAGTCTCTGACTCTTCACAGCAAACCCACCAGCAAATTCAAACAAATTTCCACTGATATTACAGCATCGATGTCCGTCAACATGATGTAATTATTAAAGGCTCTGAGCCAAAGCCTTAATTTCACTGATCCCTTCATTGCAGGACTACATTCTTGACTCATCTCCATGTCTAAAGCATTTTTGTTAACAATGTTTCTGGTGAAAAAAAAACCTTACAGGTGATGTCAGGACAGCTGAGTAGAGAGAACCAATCAGAGTTTGCGTATGATACATGGAGAGAAAAAAACAGACCAATTAGATCAGATTATGTGTCATAATACATGAATGTGAATAGTATATGCAGTATATCTCTCAATATGCCACATTATGAATGCAACCTCTTCTTTTCTGTTATAACTTTCTGTTATAATAATATTCTCTTCTCTTCTCTTCTCAAAAGTTTTTTTCCACAAGATCTTGGAGTGTGTCTGTGGGGATTAGTGATCATTAATCTACAAGATCATTAGTGAGATCAGACACTGATGATGTAAGAGTGAGGAGATCTGGGGTTCAGTCAGTGTTCCAGCTCATCCTAAAGGTGTTCAGTGGGTTGAGTCAGAGTCAGGGCTCTGTGAAGGACACTCCATTTCTTCAGGTTCTCCACATACTGTACATTTGGCTGTTCTGTGCATGCAACATAAAGTATAAAGTATTAACACGTGTGTTACAGTTTTTCTCAACTGCTTTCAGTCCTTTCTCAGATCAGAATTGAAGTTTGCAGATCTCCAAGTGCATTTCTCA
>JAOTRN010000009.1:1215073-1230450 GCA_028566695.1 Bagroides melapterus
CTGGGTTACCAGCAGGAGGTTGATTAAACTAAATCTTATCAGGTGTTTTGGAACCGACATACTCGGAGTAAGCAGGTATGGGGTTAATCAACCAAGAGTTCAGGGTTTATCAGAGGGTAGGTTAAACCTGCTTTCTGGAACAGACCCCAGCTGAGATAACCTAACAAGGACAACAACCAACAAAGACTATGGCAAACACTGGGGTATAAATACAAACAACGAAGCAATCACAGGGGAGAACAGACCAACGAGCAATGATTACTAACAAGAAACAGGTGGAACAGTGAAGCAAGGTAAAACATGGGCACAGACAGATATCAAAATAAAAGACATGGAACGTAGAACAAGGAACACACAAAAGTTCAATCCTGTTACTAATAGTCCCAAGTTCACAACAGCCATGATACAGTATCTCTGGAGCAGAGAGGATTAAAGGCATTGCTCAAGAGCTCAGAGAAAAAAGAAAGCATTATACAATAAACACATCTGGATCTGGCTTGGTATGTTGGTTTTCATAAGTCTTCATGTTTCTTATTTTTGTTTTTAGTAACACTCATTGACCTGATTATTAGTCATGACTACATCACTGTACACCTTCAGTCTACTAATGCATCAAACCTCAAATACTATACATATCTAGAATTCAGTGCAACACAGAAATTGTAAAATAGACCTTGAAATGATTCCTTTTGTCAGCAACAAGCTAGACCAGCTACCTGTGACACGTGATGTATTTTTCCCTCCTCAAACCAGCAACATGTATATTCATTGTCCTTGTACCTGTAGATGAAGATCAGATTATTTAAAGGTAAGAGGTTTTATGGCGAGATGGAATTCCGAGTTGCGGGAACGTATGTTTTTTGTACTGTACCTAGTCGGAAGTCAGGAATTATGAGTTATGAGTCATTCACAAAGTAAATGAAAATTCACAAATCCATTATTGTCAGTGGTGTAATGTAACAAAGTAAAATGACTTCGTTACAGTACTTAAGTATTTTTTGAGAGTTTTTGTACTTGAAGTTTGTGTTCAGTGATGACTTTAGTCTTGAGATGTCAAGTGAACAGAACAAGCAAGTGAAGAGAACAGAGCTGCAGCATGGCAGCTGTAACATCATGTAGCAGTAGTGACACTAATTAAACACCCATTACTGCTTCTCCAACACCTCCGTTATCAAGTAACTTAGAGGAGGATCATCCAAGACAGTATCTACAAGACATCTTTAACTTTCTTGACATGAAGGATTCTTCATACCGAAAGAAGCCGAAATACTGACATTTAAAAACTCAAACCTGAAGAGACACATTGAGGTAAGAGAGATTTAGTTTAGCCAAAACAGTTTTAATTTTTGTTGTAAGTTACGTGGTTAATATACCGTATTATTACTTATTAGCTAATTTGTCCGTGTCTGTCTAACCATGCTTTGTAGGTTGGTTTATGTAACGTCTTTAGCTATATATATATTTTTTAGTTTTTTTGGATATATCTGTTATATTACCGTTACACAAAGATGACGCCGTTATTTGTCTAGTGTGGTATGTAACATGGTGTTAGGACCTAGATACTGGATAGTTGTGGTTTCAGTTTTTCTGTCATGGACAGACCGAACTATTGTCAATGAATTTGTGTAGTTTATCTTTTATCAAAAAGAATATGATGATTATTTATAAATGTCACAGGCAGTGTTACACATGTACAGAAACACTGATACTGTACATTTCATACAGTTCCCTAAGTTCTAAAGACCTCATCTTTCTTTCATGAAAGTCTTATTTTTTAGGTGGTGAACTTATTGAGAAGTTTAAGAAAGAAAGCAGCACAGAATAAAATTTATAATTCTTCAAATTATTACAGTCTGGCTTTTTTATTAATGTCATTTACTTCTATTTGAGTAATTTTCTAACAAAATATCTGTACTTTTCCTCAAGTGTGGTGGCTTTTTTGTGAAAAAATGAACACTGTGGGGAAACAACACTAACCACCCTGCCACTCCTCAGCACCTGAAAGCAACTAAAATGAACCTCACATTAACTAATATTATTTTATACAAATGATTTCTGTATACATTATATATATATATATATAATGCGGGTTTTTTTAATCTAACTTTAGACCTCTTTTGGGTGTGTAAGCCCTTAACGGTGTGAAGAAAACATTTACAAATGGTACTCATGTATGAACAGAAATATGTGTAAATGTCCATCAGATCATTTATAATGCAGTTATTTTGTCAATAGCTAGGTTAATATAATGTAATCATATGCAGCCCTAAAAATTATGGCCTCTTAAATGCTGGTTAAAAAAACAAGAATATTTTTATGTATACTGACATTCACGTATGTGTTTGTTTATTTATTTCCAGTTATATTTATGGTAAAAACTACTTTCCTGATGCAGTATTATGGTGCATTATGACTGCAGTGTGTGATAAAAATAAACAAAAAGTCATAAATAGAGTAGCAGCACATTATGAACACGGATGTTATAGATAGTGGGTCTGTACATTCTGACATATCTGGCACTTGTAATTCTGATGTGTGTACCCTAGAGGGCAGTAGTTATATATACAGATATACAGCGATCCAATGCACAAGCTCATGTCAAAGAGGAGAGAATATATCCAATATACTTTATAATACGCTTACATGGGTAGCGGTGAGTGATTCATATATCTTATCAAGTATAGTTAGAAGTCCGTCCCAACGTGTCTAACACACTCCGGTTTCAACCGGTGAATCCTTGGAGACAGAGCTGTGCGTGTGATACACTAACTGCTGCAGTGAATGGGTGTAAAACACTGTGAAAGTGCCTCTGTGTATAGAAATGGTCTCACTTGATAAATAAACATTATATAATCCAATACTCTACAGTAGAAGCAGGTATATAAATTCCTGCATGTTAAAGTAGGGCAAAACAGTTAAGTAATATTAACTACGATTAGCTGAAGTATGCAAGTACGACAATTCTGTAAACAAGACTCTAATATTGAGTTTGTGGCATTTTAGACACAATGACTAAATATTCTGTGTATGTTTGAGATATAGAGCCTGAAGAACCTAGCTAGCTCCTCTAACTAGCTCCTTTGGCTAGCACATTTGGCTCGCTCCTCTGATTAGCTCATCTGGTTAGCTCCTCTGACTAGCTCCTCTGACTAGCTCCTTTGGCTAGCCCCTCTGACTAGCTCCTCTGACTAGCTCCTTTGGCTAGCTCCTCTGGCTAGCTCCTCTAACTAGCTCCTGTGACTAGCTAGCTCACATAGGTGTTTCCAGTAGAATTGGCTTCCCTTCCTTCTTTTCATCTTTATCCTCATCTTACAAGCTTTCATATTTTAAGTCTTAAGTTAAGAAACTTACGTTACTGAAAAAGTCGCTAACACTGCTGTAGACATGGTGACGGAGTGAGTATTGGAGTAAAAGTCTGTAAAAATGAATGACCGTGTCACATGATGCTAAGCGTTCTGTGAGAGTTGCATGAAACAGACTCTCTGTGTGCAGGTTCTAACGTCTGTGATCTTCACGCTCCAAACTCCTTCAGTGATTTAGTTGGGAGGTTTAAAATTCCCAAGAAGGCAGCCAGAGGGAGGAGATCAGCGCTGAGAAAGGTTTAGGTGATGTGGTGTACTTGGTGGGTGGCAGGTGTTGGAGATGGTGTAGGGCAAAGGAACAGAAGACTCCATTCAGATGAGCATTCAGTTCCCAGGCCTTAGTAAGGACTTAGCCTTTAAAAAGAGGGGAAGCAGTTAGTCAAACTCCAGGTTCTCTGCAATGACAGTCCCAGTAGTTCTCAATCGTGCGGTTGCCTTGTCACCCTCTCAAGTTGCACAGAAAAAGTCCCACCGTACTACTGGAACCCAGACCTCCAGGATTTGGCTCTCTGGCATCCTGACTGAGTGAAATTCAGGTACATGACGACCTGCCCTGCTCTTTCGCTCACGTTTATTCAACTCGTAAATTAAGTGGACTGTCTTGTGAAGCTTCTGTTACATTCTGCTAAGGTTTTTTATATCCGTGCATTAAACACGGCTCGACTGGCAATATTTTAGAAACAGTGCTTCATGTAAGGGTTTTAAAAAAAAAGATAGAAATGAAGTATGAGGTCCATTACATCAAATCTGTAGAGCACTTTGATTAAATAAAAAAATAAGGTGCAGAGTCTTATGTGGGATTCTCCCAGTCACAAATAACCAAATTCTTTTAGCGTTTCTAGAATATTCCCCTTTGTTGGTGCAGTTTACTGTCATGACTCCTAAGATCCACAGCCCAGGAGCCATCATGTGATCCCCAGACAAGCTCCAGTCCCTGCTGGTAGTCACGTTCTTAGACAAATCAATGGCACTCCCTTTAATTACCCCAGCTGCCCGGTGTTGCTTTGCTGAATGCAACTGTCGCATGAATTGTAAGAAATGTATTGGACACATTTAGAGAACGTCCTACAAAATTACCAAAGGAAAAGACTAACACAACTAGCTTCAGATATTTTCTGTTCTGACAGAGAAACTCAATATTAGACTCAGATTTAACTAAGCGGTAGCTGGTTATAAATCCTGTGCTCCCAGGTGTACAGTAGTAGTGTGTTGACTGCCCTGAAATGGGGTTCTGGACGGATTAAACCCCAGGTTCTGAACATAACCCTGTTAAACCCTGGGTTCTGGACCTTCTAAAACCAAGCTTTTAACCCAAGCTAGAGGAACGCCTCACACCGGTAATTTAGAAGTAGGGATAGCGTGGCTTTTTAGCCAGGATTAATGAAACCCTGCTCTGAAGCTTTTGCAGTGTTTCAGTACCAAACCTGTACGTTGTGAAACGACGTGGTATTACAATACATTGCTTCATATCACTTGAAAAACAGAATGTAGCAATGGCTCGGTAGATAGAGTCAGGTGGAAAAACACTGAACGCCGCAGAAGTCGCACCAAAATACCGCACAATGAAATTATACAGAAGCTGGATATTAAACGAACGGCTGGCCAACTACAGAGACAGATAACACGAAAGATAACAATACCTGCTAAGGCACAGAACGACAGATCTGTCCATGTTTTTTCGCTGACGTGAGATGAGGTCACGTGCTGGATTTACCCAGTCAGGGCTGTTGACGCTACAAGTATGCAAATAAGAAGAAGGTTAATCCAGGGTTTAGGAATGTAGAGTGTGAAACATCAGATTAGGAAGAATTAAGATTAATTGTTAATCCCGTGTAAAGTATGTGCAGTATGAAACCTCAAACCACAAAACCCAGGATTGTGTTCACCAGGAGTTTTTAATCAAGAAGGGGAAATCTTTCAGGTGTGAAAAACTGGAGAGTGACATGAAAAGGCTAGCAGAGAGAGAACATAGTCAGTAAGCATCAGAGAGAGAAAGAGAGAGAGAGAGATTGATGAAGGGCATTCTCCAGGATGTTTTATGAAGGAGCCACAATCTAAAGGCCAGCCAGGTGCACGAGTCACTGATAGGCCTCTAAGGAGAGCATGTTCCATGTTACTCCACTTTCCTGATGCCAGGTGCATGCCTTCAGACCAAACCACAGCACGGTGGGTAAAATCAGACTGACAGCCAGCAACAATATCGCTCTTATTCTTTCTGTCTCTCCTATTAAACTTTTAAGTAATCTGAAGACACCGTTTATTCTTCCCTGTTTCACTGTCCGAAGTCTTTCTTCTGCTAATCCAAGGTAAACATTTTTTGGTTCAAATAAAAATACTATATGACATTTTATTTTTAAGTACAAATCCTAATAAATTAATTAAGTAATACTTTTGGATTGAAAGAAAGAAATAGAGAAAGAAAGGAAGAAATACAGAGAGGATGAATCGACATTTAATACATATATACATAAACATGGGACATTTCCAGATATCGTCGACTTGTAATAAATACGTCAAAGCGTTCTGCCATTTATTAAAAGTGTAAAACACTGTCAACACTTGTTAAATATGTGGAGTTGGTTTGGCACGTGCAAATGTTCTCTGAGGTTTTTGTTCAAGGCTGAGCCTTTCCAAGATTTTTCTCGAACGTTTGTCCAGGACTGTAAGGGACTGTCAGCGGAGACATTAATATTCCTTAATGTTAAAATTCCTGTCTTTGTGCTCTCGAAATTCCCCGTGTCAATTTATCCTGGACTCTATGACTTTATTCTAATACTTGACTTTTGCATCATAAATAAACAGTATTTCAGGTTACAGTGGGTTCAGTTTTGTAATAGATTCTAATTTAATGCAGTTTTCATGACAAACACTTTTACAGCCACCAGTGAGGTAAAAGCAGTTGAACTGAACTGACGTTCTTAGTGTTTAGTTATCGCTTTTTTTGCTGTATAATCTTTTATCTGTTTTCGAGACACGAGGAACATCGGATCGTTCGTACAGAGCAACAGAGCAGAGTAGTTAACATGATTAATTTCACACATTGGTTTACATTAAATAAGGACCTAGAAATAATAAATATTCAAAATACTAAAAGTTTTTTCTTTCTGATTTGAAATGAAAAATATAATGCGTTGTTTCATTGTAGACACAGAATACATTTGAGTTTTCTGGGCAGTGGTTGCTCAAGTGATTAAGGCTCTAGGTTGTTGATTGGAAGATCAGGGTACAAGCCCCAGAACTGCCAAAATACCACTGTTGGGCCCCTGAGCAAGGCCCTTAAACCTCTCTGCTCCGGGGTCGCTGTATCATGTCTGACCCCAAACTTCTAAAGTTGTATGTGAAGAAAAGACTGTGCTGTAATATAGATGTGACAAAAGGCTTCTTATTACATGACAAAAAAAATATTAATATTGATTAATGTTGGTAATAATATTAGTTTGTCCCTCACCCTGTACCCCAAGTTGTCTGGGAAAGACTCCAGGCTTCGTGTAACCTTGTGTATCTCTCAGAAACACTATGGAAAACGGATGAATGAATTTTACTGTGAAGCTCTTGGATAGTAAATCCATTCTGGATTGTCTGCTTTCGACGCTCTACAAAGGTTCAAGAACTTAATAAGAACATGTAAATGATGTCCCTCTGTCTGTGTTTCCTCTGGGAATTTCTGTAGAGCACGAGCGGAGCATGAGATTCCTGGCGTGTATTCCCGGTCTTCCTGGGAAACACATCTCAGATTTTCATTCCATCCAGGATAAAACCCTTAAAAATGAAAATTTTAATCAAATGAAATTTGATTCAATAAATTAGGATGTAATAAAAAGAGATCATAGTTTTCAGTAGACATGAGCTATTTTTTTTTTTTTACTTTCAACAGGAACATGTTCCCCTTTTTTCCCCCCATTAATATCACTTTGGCTAATGTACAAACTGCTCTTCAGGGAGAGTTTAACTGGGTGCAAAGCTTTAAACACACACCATTTCACACACACTGTTTTTTTGTATGATTTAACTGGGCTTTATTTATGCAACTTAGAGGGAACTGTGGGTTCCATTTGGAAGAATTTCTCTCATGATTGTCTCGTTTATTTTAGCTCGCCTGTTTCTGCTCCTCAAATTAGAATTTAAAAACGAGGTTATGTCTCTCGCTCTCTCTCTTCTCCACAGGAAATGTCCTCCACAAATTAGCTATCCAAACATCATTCTCAAAACGGACAAATTGAATAATTTGCCCCAATTCCCTGGGCAAACACACACTTTCACGCATGCTGATAGGATTAACTGTGTGCGCTGAGGTGTGGGCAGATTTCGCAAGCCAATGTTTTAGCATTTGTAATCCAACATTCTTTGGACTCGACCAGCTAGCCGCCCATACTACTCTAATTAACTTATAGCCACTACATTATTGCCACTGACCCCTTTGAGTCCAGGCATCTGTTTCATGTGTGTGTGTGTGTTTGAGAGAGAGAGAGAGAGAGAGAGAGAGAGAGACTAATTATTATGCTTACCTTAGTGAAACTTAGGAAATATAGTGATCATTAAAAGCTCCCCTTACTGGACATACAGTACATAAAATGTAAAATCTAAGCCGTAATTCACATCTACAGATCTTTTTTAGAGGAATAAAAGTTTCAAATTTTATTGGTCACATACACAATCATTCAGCGATTACACAAGGAGTGAAATGCTTTTTTTTTGACTGGCTACATTCTAAAAGAATCAAATAGGGTCAAAAAAGGTGGTGGGGTTAATTATTTAAAAAATACAGTAAAGTAATGTAATAGAAGAGAATAGGATGCAGGAGATGAAATAAGGTATGGCTCCGTACATGTTGTTAAAATGGAATCATCAAGAAGGCAAATAAATTTTTTTACCTAATAGAATATAGCAGATTTATTCATCCAGAATTTTTGTGCTTTTTTGTTGACAACTGCTTGAATTGGAATGAAGACACACATGTATTGACTTTCTCTGAGAGCTGTACTCTTGTTCCATGCACATGAATCAAAGAGGCACAGATTTTTTTGTGACGCTCACATGAAGCGTCTCGACCCAAATCTGTGGAAATACTGTGGAAATTTTGAAAAATTGCAAATGCTTCTGAATACTGATTTGAAGAGAGGTACTGATTTCGGAGGATTCTTGATTCCTGACTGGTTACAAAGCATCTCTATCATAGTCTGAGAAAAGCAATCAAAATGCAGAGAAGATTTCATTCATTCATTTTTAAAGATGAAGCCACAATTAAGAATTCATGTCAAGAACAGTTAAAATTTTATTTTCTGCCAGTTGATTATGTAGCATTTTCACTCAAATTTCAGATTACAAGCTTTGCTGATAATAGTATGCGTACTAAGATAAGACAAGGACAAGACAAGACAAGACTGGATAAGACAATATATGATAGGATAAGATGAGATAAGACAGGACAAGACAAGTGAAGTCAAAATAAGACTAGACAAGACAGGCTTTCACAGCTGTTTCTTTTTTTTCACTGATTTCCAGAAATGAAGCAAATTAAATGAAATATTTCTAAATGTGAATTAACAAATGCTTATAAATTCCTTCACCAGAAATGTCTACCAATAGCTCAATCTAATCTTAACAGAAAGCTCAAACATTAGCCCTGAACATGACCTGTAACATGTTTTGGGTTTCCAGCATTCACACTTGAGATGTTTGCTAGCAGGAAACAGTTTAGAAACTGCTTGCAGCGCACATTCACTAGAATCTAGTACATTAAAATAAGCTACAGTGTGCTTTTGCTCTTTCTTTTCCTCCCACTTGTCTGTGGAAATCAGAAGGCAGATATATTTTAGCGCCACTCTGGCGCAAAGATCCAGAGAGGCTGGCTTTCCCTCTGTTCATCTTGTGGTCGCCTTTGGCAACGCATGCCAGAATTCCCCTGCTGTCAACCTGAAAGGCAGGGCCTTCTTTCTCTCTTCTTTTTTACTTAATGGATCAAAAATCCATTTGTGGAAAGGCTGCTGGATCTTTGGAACAAAAAACGAGGGTCAAGTTAAGCTCAATGAACATACTGAAACTACTGTATTCAACTCCCTCACCACACGGTAGGCCAAGAGTCGGGCTCCTGATAATGGCTGCTTTATTTCAGAATATAAGGGGGATTTTTGTGAGAAACTCGTAAAAAGCCCATTTGCTGGCACAAAATTTAAGGACTTGTGAACGTTAGTGATAATGGCTACATCATCACATGTCCCATCATCGCATAATGTCGCTCTGGTGTTTATACTGAAGATGAAACCATGAACATGAAAATGAAATAGTGCTAAAAGACTTAAATACCATTACAAATAAGAATCACATCTGCAAACAGAGGGCTTTGAAAACTTTGTCAGGAAGGAATTAGTATTAAGTCTGTAATGAACATCAGAAATGTCTCGGACCTGTTTGTTCCTCAGGAGCTCTTGGTTCCATAATTCAACTGGACTATAAACTGTTGTAGAAAGAACATTATTTATATTTACTTATTATTATTTCCTGTCCAGTGTCACCTAAATGAGGTTCACTTCTGAGTCTGGTTCCATATCATCTCAGGGAGTTTTTTCTCATCACTGTCATCTCAGGCTTGATCATTAGGGATAAATACTAGAAATAAATAATAACTTCTTCTTACATTTTAGAATTTTTATTCTGTTTTTATACTTCTGTAACTGTTTGTGCTTTGAGACAAGGTCAATTATTAAAATCTCTATACAAATAAACTGAATTAAATTGAATTATGATATTCTTAAAAAAAATTTTTAAATGAGTTTTTATTTTGCAGTCCTTCACAATTTTTGTCAAAAACAGAATAATAATTAGAGGATAACGAGTTAAAAATGCAAAGAGGGCCGAACAGAAGTAAAAGAAGACTCGCTAATGAGTCTAAAGAATCCTTAAGAATGGGAATCCTTTTCCACGCTGTTTCTCTGACTGCTGTTCGATTGGCATGAGATATTAGTCCTGAGGCTGTAACTCATTGGAGGTTTTAAGTAAAAGGTCTAAAATACTGAAGTAAGGAAAAAAAAAACAACAAAAAAAAACGTTAGACTGTAAGTAATATAAATACCACCTCACAGTCCAAGACTATGGTCTGTGCTTTTTTTATTGCACGTCCTGCAAAATGCGTTTGAAAACTGGGCAAGTTAAAATCAAATCAATCAAAGCTGCTGGCTATGCAGGATCTCGCTCAGGTACAGCGTGGGAAAGACACTCACCTCCGTCAAGCTCCTGATAGTTCTGTTTGAATTTGGCCTCTACGCTTTCCGCTGACCAAGGCTTTTATATATATATATTTATATATATATATATATATGCATACATGGAAAAACTGGAAAATGCTATAAAAACACTTTCAGGGTTAGTAACAGGGTGCTTTTATATTCACCCCTGAAAATCCTTGTCTGTTCAGGTCGTCTACCGATATCAACAATATTACTGATTATATTATACTGTATTATATTCTACTTATATTCACGGTCTTGTACTTTACACTAACATTTTTCTATTGATCCCTGTATAAAAAAACAACAGACATTGTCAGAAATCACGGATACAGGAAGATACTAATGTTCCAGGTGTAAAATCCATCTGAAAGAATCTTAAAAGCAAAGCCAAAATTTGAGTAGATATTTAATAGATATTCATGAGAGATCTGCCTCAACAAAGGTCCAGCCAGGAGTTGATGTCCAGAGAGCAAGAGTTTCTGAGTGACGTGAATAAGTGGTCAAGGGATGAACGTTCTGCTGTTTATTCAATATATGCCAGAGAAGATGTTTGTTTCGTCTAACGAGTTAGGAATGACAAGCTTGGGAAATAAAACATGGACCCTTGTGGGTATGCGGTAATGAGATAGCAGCTGTGGCTTTTAGGTTACTTCATTAATTCATTGAATTATTCTGAAAAAGCAATGTAACAGCATGGGATTTCTCCTCACAAAAGGTCTAAATTCTACAGTGACACTGACCTGTGTGGCTTAAATGTTGATATGCCCATTTCTACACTTGCTTTCTTGTTATGAAACACATATCAACACCTGGAGCATCTGTGGGTATCGAGTATGAAGGAAAGAGTGGAGTTTGGTTTAGAGAGAGTTCTGGGTGATCTTTGCAGAAAATATGAAGGAATCAAACAAATTCTTTGCTGGCACTGACAATTCGTTATCTATATCGAAAATGGCCCATTCAAATGCCCAGTATGCCCAGTAAGCAGGGTGTTGAACTGGGAGTTTTAAATGTGGGCACCACTAAGGCAGTACTGGGATTCACCACTGGTTGGCATAGCTAGGCTTCATACTGTAGTGTCCTGCAGATGGCAGATATTTGCTGTTGCTCGTCACTGATTTCAGCCTTGTTCAGAGAAGATTTGGTGGATTTTGGTGAAATGAAACAACGTTCCTCCAGGATGCTGCTACATAAAGACAGAGAACTACGTAAGACTACACAGAACTGAGTACAATATACAGACCTACACAGAGGTCAACGTCACAACTAGCTAAACTTACGGCTACCAAGTCACCAGGGGGCACTATAAGAATTTTATACTATCATTTCTATGAACTACAATGAGTTAACCGTCTTCACTCAAACAATCACTCATCCAAAAACCTTTACGGATCTGTTAATGTTCCAGGACCGTGTTTGGGTTGTAACATATCTCACTCGCTAATCTCTAGTCATCTAAATGGATCGATTCTAAAGAATCAGGAAGAAATGATGCCTATTTAACATCGCAGTTTATTTTCTCATCTGGCCGTCAGGGTCCATTTTCTCTTTTTAGTGCAAAAATATTCTACTGCTTCTGCTCTTTCTGGTAGCCGAAATTCAAAGTGTCTCCAGTGTGTGACCTAATTACCCACTCTTAAACCTAACCATCACTCATAAACACACGTACGCACCAAATCAAACACAACCCGCCTCGCACCACTGTACCTGCCAGCCAGCCATCCAAACTAAGAGCCTTTATGTGCTGTGGATTTTGAGGCCTGAGGCTAAGGCACATGGTACAAGGTTCCTGGAAAGTGCAGACCACGCACACACACTCACACACACTCACACACACACACACACACACACACACACACATACACATACATATCATTATGCATCAAGCTGCACCCCACAAAAAACACCTGCCACCCGCTGTTCAACAAGAATTACACTCTTACCCCTTTAACCATCATCTCAACCAGTACTATATAATGTAGTACAGTATAATCAACATGCTCCCATAACTCACGTCAACAGTTAAGAAAAAGTTTTTGAAATTTTAATTCTCAAAAAAAAAAAAGTCAAAGAGGCGAGTATTACCAATTCACTGAAATATATGCTGTCATGTTATGTTTTAAGAAGGAAGCGAATGGTGTGGGAACAGCAGTGGTGGTCATAAACGAAATATATGTAATTGGTTACCGTACTTAAGTACCTTTTTCACATATCTGTACTTTACTGAAGTATTTCTATTTGGGGAGACTTTTTACTTTAACTTCACTACATTTCAAAGTCAAATATTTACTTTTTACTCAACTACATTTTGCGAAATCAGTCGTTCATTTTAATCTGAGTGGATAAAAACTGAACCGGTCGAGCACATGATAAGCCACCAATCAGGGTACAGCGCATTCTATTTTGAACTGGTTTTTTTGGACTCAGTGGTATCTACTTAGCGTGAATACAGTTCATTTTTAGTGCAAAAGCAGAACGAATGAATGATTGAAGAATCTCCTGACTCGAACTTGACACAACACCCGCGATTTTTCTGAAGCTGAAAAGAAGAGTCCTTCATTTTCAATTGTCTTCTCTGCCGCAGAGGTAAGCCATTTTCATTCTGGTGATCATTTTTATTGGTTTTATTGTTTATGTTAAGTTAGTTGTTTTTACTGTTGTACTGAAAATATTGTACTCTGTTGCTTACATCTATGACACGCTAAAACCACATAAAATATGTTTTTATTTGTAAAAGGGAGAGAGACTGATCTCTAGTTTATTTTTTTAATGTTTCCATTTTGCCACAAATTGTTCATTGCCATTTGATTTTTGGTATTTTAGCACACGTGTATTTGTTTATATTTCCCAAGTTATTTTATTTGTTAAGCATCAGCAGGTTTTCTGTAAAGCAGTATATGAATTAATGCACAAACACTGACAATCCCACATCCAATCATTACTAAAGTGATCTAACATTCTTCCTGACTTTGTGGACAAATACATGACTGAAAGAGTTTTGTACACAGATACAGCTGTGACTGACAAGTGTGTTTCTTCTGGTACAAAAACTACTTCCTGTTCCAGTAAATCTGATCTGGTCACTTTATATTTATACACAGAGACATTCAGATACAATACAGTAAAAGAAAACTCATGTGAACCTGTGTTTTTAATACAAGATTTTATTCAACTTACAACTATGTTAGAAATCGGTGGCAGAGCAATTGAGCATCATAGTTCTTTCTGGAAATGATAAATCCACCCCAAAAAAGTGTTGCATGTGCAAAAACTGATGGTTCAATGAGTTAGGCCACTGTGCCTAGTGTGTGCATAAAAGTCCTGGTTCAAGCCTGGGCTCCTGTGTCTTCTTATAAACACATCTTTTTGTGGTTAAATGATGTCAAGTAAAATTTAAGACCACAAAAATAAGGGTCCCTGAAAACTGTCACTGGTGGCTCAGTGAGCTAATACATGTGTGACTAGGTGCACCTGTGTGTTCTGGTTCGAGTGGTGTGTCTGGTGACCAGTTTTCTTGCGCGTAAGTGTTGTTAAAGTAAAAGATAACACCCCAAAAACAAAGGTTAGTAATCAGAAGGTATTAGTGGCTCACTGAGCTAGTGCAGAGGTTGGTGGGGGTGCAACCTGACTGTTCTGGTTCAAGCCTTGCTTCTGGTGACGACAAGTTTTCTTGCATGTACATGTTAAAGTAAAAGATAAGGGCCCTGAAAAATGGTTAGTAATCAGAAGGCACTGGTGGCTCAGTGGGCTAGGAAGGTATTGATTATCTCTGTGAGTACACACTCAGGACTGGCTCTGGGGAGCTGAAGGTGTTGGAACCCAGTTGGACATGCAGAGTGAAAGCCACTATGTCCTAACTGGGGCTCCAGGAGAGGTGGAGCAGGGGGTTATGTTACTCTGGGATCTGCCCTGTTTAATATATAATGTATTTGTTTTTATATTATTTATGTCTCTTAATTACTCATATTTTGTTTCTTTTAAATATTACTTCACAACTTAGGTTTGTAAAGTTGCTTTACATCCCTTAAGTATACTTTTCTTACTTAAAAATGACTTTACATTCTTAGTCATTAAGTTAGTTACTAAGTTTACTTAAGTTCATTATGTAAAGTCATTTTTAAGTCAAACAAGTTACATTCTTAGTAATTAAGTCACTATACTAAAGTGACTTAATTACTAACTATCTTAAGTGACTTTCCTTTCTTAGTAAGTAACTATACTTAATTACATAAAGCCACTTTTAAGAAAAAACTATAGTAACATTCCTTCCTACCTGGAGTGGAACCCAGAGTTTCAGCAACACTCACACGGACCAGATTTGAGCTACTGAGCTACTGGGGCTTATAAGCTGTGTTTAATTATTTGCACATTTGTAATTGGAAAGCAGGCGTGACCGTGTTTCATTTTAAAAACAGATATGAGCCTTGAACCAAGGCCCTCAGGAGAGAGAACCCAAGGCTTTTTTTACTACAACACCACAGAGACACTTGCAGAAAGTAGCATCTTTTTTTCTCTTCTGAATTCATCTATTCGTCCAGGAGCCACATTTCTGCCTGGCTGTTGTTTAAGATTTGACTGAGGCGTAATTTATAACTAAAGTGCTCATGCACTCAAGTGGTGTGATGCTTAAGCGGACGTGTATTGGTGTCAGTGTGACATTTGTTGCTCAGGGCAGGTGAACTTTAACATCAAGATTTTTTCTTCATAAGCTTCTGCGTTCCAAGTTTCTCTAAAGGTACTTTCTCTAAGCTCGGTGGTCTTGTGTCAGCTCTTTGTGAGATCTTAGCTTTCC
>JAOTRN010000009.1:1230550-1242508 GCA_028566695.1 Bagroides melapterus
AGCAGACTCTTACTGTGCTGTCCTTTCAGAGCATCCTGCTCCTCCTGCATCTCCTCGATCTCCAGTTTAGATAGATAAACAAATACAGTAGACAGATAGAGAGATAGATACATACATACTTTATTGATCCCGAGGGAAATTCCAGATATCCAGCAGCAATAAAGACAGGTTATAGATTATAGATTGCATATATTGTATATATACATATAGTCAGTATAAACAGGTTATAAAGATATAAGCAGTATAAACACCTTGTATACATACATATACACATATATATATATACACACACACACGCTATATTATATATATATATATATAATATAGCATCACCCAGACCCCACAGGCACTGCAGTGCTGCAACAACACACTTCAAGTTTACTTCAAGTGATGACAGGAACCGACTCCTCAACATTATATGTAACCATGAACGGTTAAAAAGCAAATTGTTTTAGCTGTGGGATTAAACAAATAAAACAATTTCACACAATTTAAGCTTAATAACATGATAGACAGATTAATCAAAAGAAATTATCACCTTTTTTACACTCCTCAAGTTACCCTTTCTCTATCAGTAAATAAATTGGGTGCTACGTATCTCCTGCTTACATTTAGCGCGTGTTTGGTTGGAAGATGAAGACTGAAGCAGAGGAAGACGTGTACGAGTTGTCAGTGGCAGATCACCCATGGCCTCAAGTTCAGTCTATGTTTTCACTCCAATATCTCAAAAAGAATAGTTTCATAATCTGATGCTTGCTGTGTGAACCAAAAGGAACTGAAATCACAGCTTACAAGAATTCCAGCTCCAAACTGAAGAAAAAAATTTGGTGACTATGGGCACTTTGAACTTTCACTGTCCGAACGTTTTTCCTCATACACGCCGTCGAACAATGACAAATATCTTGTGAACCCTACAAACACACTTTCATAAACAATCGGCTGAAAATTTTTGTATCTGTGTTTCAGATTTTATTGTAAATGTCATACAATGTGATGTTAATATTCCCAACACTGGACTGAGAGGCTACTTTTCTTAAACCTGTGTTTTCTATACGCAGAACAAAAAGACTTTAAGGAGAGGTGTGTGAAAGATCTCCAGGTAGTTTGAAATTCTAGGTTTTTGTTTCATATCAGTCAGATCAGAAATAACTAGTAACTAGCTACTTAAGAGAGTTACTTTTATTTTTAATTCAGTAAATATTTCCATAAGTACTTGTAATTTTATGAGTACAGATTTTGGTTAATCTACCCACCACTGAGGAACAGGATATTCAGATTCTGTCACGACTTTTTCAAATCTTTTCTTCTACACGGCTTTAAATGTTCTTTGCATAGCTAAATTGAGATTGTTGTGTCAGGCCACCGTGAAAGTGATTGCATATATCGGTGATTCCCACTTGTTTAACAGGCGTGTACACGTATCCGCATTTACCTGAGCTCGCTGCGGATGTGAAAAGACAGAGTGCACTGGGTTTTTAAGACGTTTTTAGGTTCTCCAAAAGAGACGTGTAGTTATAGTCGGTCTCCGCAAATCCCAGACCACAGCTACGATCTGCGTTGCAGTATGTAGACGAACTGAGAAACTGAGCCCAATGCTGATCCTGAGACTGTATTGGCGTGACTGCGTGGAATTAACAGAGTACAGCACTAAACTCTGTGTATTTGGTCCTCCGAAATTCGACTCTCGCTCACTGAGGAAATGACGTCATCCAGTATAAAACGTACAACAGTTTTCAAAACACAATAAATACAATTTAAAACAAAATTAAAACATTCACTTCTACAAAGAAATTTAAAATAAAGAACCAGCTGGAAGGGATTTTTAGTGAAATGCACTAACTCACGGTACTGTCATGAATATTAATATCCGCTACATAGTGTGTGAGAAAAAGATCGATAAATATTGTAAGCCACTTGAAGTTCAGGATCTTAAAATATCTGCATTTTTTTTAATCCTTGCTATTTTGCTACAAATTCTCAAAAAATAATCCATTATAAAGTCACACCATCACAGGACTATTGATCTGGGATTTTAATGCACAATAGTCTTTAGAGTTTACTCAGAAGCAGTAGTTTTCTGCTTAACATGGAGGTAAAGAGTGAAATTTCTCATCATTACTGAGTCACTGACAGATCCCCCCCCTCCCTGGTTTCTGAAAAACTCAAACTGTGAGCATAACATGGTCAGAGGCACTGAGATCACGATTTATCTCATTCTGATGTTTGATTTGAACGTTAATTGAAGCTCTTCACCTTTACCTGCGTGACTATGGCCTGAACTGCTCTCACACGACTGCACCATGTTACCCGGAAGGTTGAATGCAAGTCATAGTGTACTGTATATGACGGTAGGATGTGCAGCATGATGTGTATTTTAGTCAAACACTGCCATCTTGTGGTGGGTTTACATTACGCGGCTTTTATTCAAGGACATTTTTGGAGACTCTTTTTTTGGGAAATATCTGACTGGTACAAAATCAATAGATTTATGCATAAATCTATTGATTTTGTACACACACATATATATATGTGTGTGTGTGTACTTTATCCATAACTTTGCGTTTTTATGCATAAATCTATTGATTTTGTACCAACGCTCAAATAACGCTTAAATATCATTTTAGCATAATCAATCTCTCTCTCTCTCTCTATATATATATATATATATAGATAGATAGATAGATATAGATATTATGCTAAAATTATATTTAAGCGTTATTTCTTAGTGATGTTAGCTGCGATACCAAAGCTCTGAAGCTTGTCAAAAAATGAAACGATTCTCACTGAAGCTTTGTATTGATGCTTGATTCGTTCTAACAATCGCATCACGTGAGTAATGACGTCAAAAGCTCCTGTTCTCTCTCTCACACACCAACGTGTCTGTTTCTGTTTTGTTCTAATTCACGTCTTTCTTATTAATCTTTCTAAATAAAAATCAAACCACATAAGTTACCCATAAGCGTCGTCAATCACTACAATAAATTTTCCTCTGACCTTCCACTGTTCCTTACGCAGTCACTCGTTTACATAAATACTTCCACTGTATTACATCGTGAATAAATAGAACACGCTTCTTACAAACATCACTAGGTACAACGCCTCCGTAAGTCTTGCCAATATATACAATACATTAGTAGCACTGTAGGTTATAGCTTTTTTATGATTTTGTAAGTGTGTATGTGCGCACGTGTGTCTGCATTTATTTACTTATACTACTCATGAGGTTAGATGTATTTATCTAGTTTGATAAAGTGACAAATGGCAGTTTAAAGATTTCTACACACTGTCCATTTTAAAAGTCAATGTAAGTAAATTTATTCATTTTCATTTAAGAGATTAAGAAATTCATCTCTGCCTGTATTTTTACACGGCTTACAACAGCCTCAATACTCAAGGGACATTTTAGACAATCACTGGGCACCAAGAAGGAAACCAACAGTTTAACATACTTTGCTGCACCGTCTGTGGAACATCTTTGAGCAATCTTTTTAAAAATTAAGACCTCCTGTGGTGGGTTTTAGGACACTACCTATTCACAAAACAGTATGTCAGATGAGATCCTGAACTTTCATATAAATATAAAGAAATAAAAAAAATATAATTTACTAAAATTTGGGGGGCCCCCCCCCCCACAACAAAAAAAAAGAAGAATGGGTGGGTGTTTGTTTTTTTTTTTTTCATTTTATATCCTTAACATTAATATAAAAAAAAATAAAAAAAAAAAATAAAATTTAATAAAATTAACCCCCCCCCCCCCCAAAAAAAAAAAAAGTGAGACATGTTTAATTTTGTGATTTTTTTTTATTTCCCAATGAACAGGACCGAAAACATACACTTTAGAAGAATGTTTTTGGCCTCCTGGTAGTGAAGCGGGGCTTGTGCTGGCGACGCAGCACCCTGTGGGGCAGAGGGAACTTGATCTTGGAATCCTGTTGGAAGAAAGACATGTCGTGTTAACCACAGATCATGTTTACTTCATGAGCCAACAGCCTCACTGCAGAATGTCGCCAGTTTTCAAAACCGCCAGATTTTAAGACAATGCACTTCATCTGGAAGAGGAACCTGGCCTGGTTTATACTCTTGCAGGTATTAAAGTTGAACTGGTAATACCACCAGTCCAGTGAGAGACCTGCTGTTTAGCTGCACTGAACACATGCACCAGAATCTCAGAGCTGAGTTTCTTCATAGACAAACACTTATTACGCAAAAGAAAAAAAGAAGAGCGAACTCTTACGTGGAACTGCTTGATGGCGGCTCTGCGACACTTGTTGGCTGGGATCACCTGCACTTTCATAATCTGAATGGCATGAGCACGAGCACGGTGACGAGCTCCCATATCACGGTCTGAAAACAGTTGTTTTTAAAAAAAAAAAAAAAAAAAAGGCACAGAATTAGGAAAAATATCAACCACATCTATATCATTGTGATCCTACCAGTATGATGTTGAACCATGAATTCACTTCCATTGGCACATTAGAGCTTATGAAAGGCGACAAGGATCTGTTTCTTTGCGCACACATAGCAAGAGCATTATACACATACACAATGATCTTTGGGTTTGTGTGCAGATTTTCTCCTAATCAATCAAACTTGAACATGTCACTGACACATAAAAAAGAAAAATTAAAAAAGCTCAGACTTAGAGGAACTTGGTTTTTACCCCCAAAAATGACCACAGAATTGGGCCAAGAGGCATCATGTGACATCACAACAAAATCAAACATTTGTAGAAACCCTGTGATTCAAAAAGCTTTCAACCAAAAAGAGAAAGAAGAAAAGGGGAAAAAAAAAAAATAATAATCAGAAATCCCATAGGAACCGACTTACAGCACTGGGTAACAGCTCCGGAGGTGGTGAGGTCTCGGTACTCGCGGTACATGTTGTGTGTGCCACTGCGGGAGTCGTAACGCAGCCAGATGCCAAAGTTTTTCACCTTAAGAGGAGATTTCTCATGAACCTAAGGATGAAAGGAACAAAGCTTACAAAGCATATTCAGTATGCTGATTTCAGTGACTACAATCAGACCAGTTTTTGCAAAGGTTAAGCCTCAACACCTCTTCAATCTCTAATTTAGTAATCATTGTACAGTCTTGTGCAGTTTGATCTTAAGGCAGCCGTGTATCATCTAATGAACTTGTGTCGTAGTATTTAGCAGCATGTTCCAGGAGAACTCATCACAGAGGGAAGCCAATAGACATCACTAATGCTGATTACACACTAAACATTAATCTGTAATCAAGGCCATCTGTATCCTCACCAGGCCACAGTATGCGATCTCTCCAGAAGCCTTCTTCATCTTCCTCAGCTGGGAGACAAAGTACCAGAAGCGAGACTTGGCCACCACATGGTTTGGGGCGAATATCCTCATACGATACAGAGGAGGAGCCGGGTTCTTGGTAGAGGGCAACAGACGCCCAACAACTTTGTACTCCCTAAGCTGGAGACAGAAACGTGTATCAAGGTTAATACAATAAAATAAAAATCATAAAATACAGAACACCAGGACAGAGCACTGTTATCAAGTGACATGTTAAGGACCTAGTCACGATTTATAAGATCCTGCTTTAAGAATCCAGTGATGTACAAATCTTCACCTCTTGGAAAATAAATCATGCCAAATTAATGTGGCTGTAATTAAACCAAACTCATAAGAAGGATCAATTACAGAAATCTATGCTTGACAGGACACTTCATCTTCACGAGAAATTAATCAAACTCTTAAAATCATATTAGTAAAGAGGTGAAATATGTGCTCAAAGCAGGATTTTTACACTACAATAACCTCATTACAGGAATATTAAACTCATACAGAGTCTACATAACTACTATGCTGTACTTAAAGCGTGCGCGCGCACGCTCCATCTCTCGCGCTTTTGCTCCGTATGTCCAACATCAAGCGAAAACATTCACACGCTTGAGCTTAACTATTATTCTCTAAAACAAGCCTCTATTGCAAAAGTTCCCATATCTGCGCCTATGCAGAGTTTAATAAAAAAATAATAAACCAGCGGCGAACACCACATGGCTCCAGACATATTGTCGGCCGCCATGTTGTAACTCTAGCAGGTCCGTTAAATTAAGTACTTTATAGCGAGCTTACTTCACATATTCGACAAGAAACAGATCTGTGTGAGTCTTACAAGGTATTATAACGCATAAACTCGAGTCTACAGTAAGGAATGTTGTCTTAAAACTGCTAAATTACATACTGTGCCAGACGCCTTCATGGTGTCTCGCTGAGTGCCACTGTGAAAAAGGAAGCAATAGGGCGGAGCGACGCTACGTCAAGCATCCGCTGCTCTTCTTCTACTGCTGTGCTGCTCAGACCGCAAACACGTGCTACTTCCACCTAGCGTCTATTCTGTTTTATTACAACTTGAATTACATTTATTATTATTATTATTATTATTATTATTATTATGTCCCAAGCACTGCAGTGCGCAGGGCCCTCTTGTTTTCCGTCGTATTAATTATTTATTTATTTTTATTATTTTTTTCAACCCTTCGGGCACTTTTGGGGGTCTTAAACTCAGAAACTCATGAAACTTGGCAGTCAGGTTATAATATGCGGCCATTAGGACGTCAGTGAGGCTCAGCCCTGGGCGTGGCACACGGCGGATACAGCGCCCCCTGGAACAACCTGAAAAGTTTAGCTGCAATCGAAAAAAAAAGATTTTGTGGAACTGACTGTTCGGCCTCGACTCGTATTGAAACCGAGGTTTGCCGATTGAGCGCTGGGAAGTCACGTGACAGTCACGTACGTCAGATCAAAATGGCTCCTCTAGCAGAAGAACATTTCAGATCATTAAATCTTTTATTAAAGGTATCGCACATACAGCATTTTGAGCTAAACACGGGAACACAAATTTGTAATTTTCTGATGGTGTTGTGAACTCGGTAGCGGGTGTTAGGAGCATATTATTGGGGGCCAGCAATACTGCGAGATAAACTGTAAACGGATTACATTGAATGATTTCTCTCTCTGTTTATGTCCGTCTCGTATGTGTCTTAAAAAAAGAAAGAAAAAAAGCTAGTATCTTGTTTTTATGTACGGTTTCATTGACATAGACGGCGACTTTAAGATTGCTAGCCCGAGTAAGAAATGAACACATTATTTAATCTTTGTAGACTTGGAGTCCTTGACTTTTATGAAGTGTGTCTGAGATAGTGATCACGTGCTCATTAAGGAGTTCCGCTTGTAGGCTTGCTTTTGAAGTACTACTGCGTTCACTGGAGTGTTTTTTTTTTGTCAGTGTCATTCTTCCGTCTCCCTCTAATCCATGTTACTTTATTAAGTGCATATACAGTATGTGTCTGCATATTTGGTTCAAACAAATAAGATAGTGTTTTTTTAAGGCTCCATCCAAAGATGTTGTGCGACAGATCTGCACGGACAGTTTTACTGCACGAGTGCACGAGTCCCAGAGTCTGATAGACAGCACAGCTCGCGCGCTGTCCGTGTCCAACACTGAGGCCATACAGGTGGGATTAATTGATCGATTGATTAATTTATTTTACAGCAATAAACATTTAATAGTCTTTCCCTGATAGGAACTAAGATTATTCACGCAAGTCTTTGTTTCTCAGGTTTTGACAGCAGTTCACGCGCTTTCGCATCACGTGGTGTTCCACAATTTTACAGCACCTGAAGAAATCCAGTCACTTTTTCCAGCTACTTTCCACTCGAACCTCAAAAATCTCATCACAAAGATCCTGCTGGAACAAAGGTAACTCTAAAGCTGATGTTAAGTCACAGTAAAGCAGACTTCACCACCGTATTTTTTGTATATCGTTTCATCATTATAGTTAGTAATCTTTATTTAGCTAGAAAAAAAAATCTTGATGTTAATTAATAACTAAACAAATAAATAAATACCACCCTTCTCCAAAGAAGAGGGGAAAAATAATGAAAGTAAATAAATGCATGTATTGATTTGTTTTACTGTGTATTTTTTTAGTGTAACATGGAGAAATGAGGCTTTGTCCAGTCAGAGTGAGTATCATACAGAGCTCCTGTCTTCTGTATCTCATGTCGTTTTATGAGATGAACCATAGTGCCGTTAATAATAAGTTGATTATTTTCATATAACTTTTATAGTCTTTTATTCTGTTTATAATACAGCACTTTGCCAACGATTAATTTATCAATGATCGATGCTTTAGACGTTTGAAACGTCCGAGATACAAGTTAGTTCCAGTGAGCACTTGCACTGTTGCCTTGTCAGTCATTACTTCACCAGCATTCTCTTTATTCTCTCTCTCTCTAAGAAGTAAGAAACCAACTGGGGAAAGTTTCCTCCTTCCATAATCTTTTAATACGTCAACTAAAAAACAAAACACATATCAATGATTAGATGATTTGCTTTATTACATTTTAGATCTGTTTTATTGTTAGTCTTTAATGAAATGTAAAACACACACCCCATCCCCCAGCATAAGTTCCGCAAACAATAACACGTTAGAACAAGCGGATGAATACTAATCTAACACACACGCACTTGTTACAGTCGGAGCTATTTTTACTGTCTGAGCCACACAGAAATAACGCTCAACTTCTGACCAATCAGGTTCAAGAGTCCGACAGTTATTCTGTGTTTGTGCCTTAGTCTCTCTGCCACAGCTTGCAGACTTGGAGTGGAGGGTGGACATGAAGATGGCGTCTGACTCTGTGAGCCGCATGGCTGTGCCTACTTGTATCCTGCACATGAAGGTGTGACGGTCTGAGCAATATAGTCATGTCCTGAACCAGTGCACAAAGCTCTGAGACACATCACTGATCAGTGCAGTTAAAAAGAACACTAATAAAACAATATATTTTGTGTACAGATCCGAGACGAAGTGAGCAGAAGCAGCACAAGCGAGTCTTCAGTCACTGTGGAACTGAGCAAAGAAACTATGGACACGATGCTAGATGGCCTAGGACGCATCCGGGACCAGCTCTCTGCTGTGGCTGGGAAATAAAACTGCAGATCATTTACATACTTGGAGGACTAAAAAAAAATACTGCACGAGATCCGAGTCTTTTTGTAACAGTCAGCATCCCAACCAGTTCCCAAACAATTCCCTTCTCATGAACTCATAAGTTACTGCACTTCTGTGGATGGAAACTCAGCAGCTCCAGAATTATGGGCACCGTTAATCCCCCTTAGAATAGATCTATTTTTACTAAATGTCAGATTAATTTGAAAATCAAATTAAAAGCACGGAATTTGGGAGGAACAGGTTCATTTCAACATGCCTGTATGGTGATTGATGTCACTTACTAATGCTGTGGTATTTACTGTTGATGTCGATTTGGTGTTACTTCCTGAAGTCAGAGATGACACAACTATTCCAAGCTCCTGATTTGTGGGTTTTTTTTCTTTGGATTCTCCTTGTTGGGGGTTAGTAATTACGAGTTACAAGCTTTAATCAAATGAAGCATTTAATACTGTGAATACTAAGATTTGGTAAAGATACTGGTCTTAATTCATCCCTAAAATGATGTCTCCCAAACGTCTCCCAAACCTCACAAAAATCTTCCAAATCTCCAACTGCAGTTTATAAACTATCCTCTGCCTGCATTTCAATTTATCACATTCTAATTTAAATCTCTTGCTGCACTTCACACTGAGGTCTGATATTAGATTGAATTTTAGAGCTTAATGTTCCAAAGTGTCTCTCAACACCTTTACATAATCTACTGCAAGAACATCCAAGAGAAAAATTATACAAAACACTTAAAATAATGAGTTTCATACCGAATTTTAATATAAATGACATCTGCATTAGTTGATTAAAATGAAACCTATACAAAATGTATGAGTAATATTACCCATATATTTACAATATATACACACTAATATTTTGGTGATCCACTTTTTGTTTTAATTATGGCATACATTTCTTTCCATAAGCTTCTGTAATGTCACAACATTTAAATCCAGCCCAGAAAAAAAAAAAAATCTTGTTGACTTTGATAGAGTTTAAAGATTTTAAGGAAGAGCTAGAAGCAGAAGTCTGAAGCTACAGTGGGTCCCACCCAGACAGGTGCTTGGTCTTCTTCCCACTGTGTACACTTTTATCCACTGCAGTATGTTTCACACCTTATTTCCCAGTCCTGGAGTTTGTGTAGTTTAACTGGGACACTGGACCTCACCTGTGCTCTGATGTACGACTGTAATGCCGTCCATGTCGATCTGCACCGAGTGCACGCTGAAGTCACTGAGACCCTGCAAAAATCAGCAATCGTTTAAAAGCTAAAAACAATTATATGTAAAGTTTATCTAAAAAAAAAAAAAAAAAAAAAACAGTGGTTCTGGTCATCCTCATAATTGGTTTGGTCAAGCTCTCTCCCTCCCCCTCCCTCTCTCTCACCTGTGTACTCTTGAGGATCTGTCGTACATTCTCCTCTTGATGTGCATGCCGTGTGAGTACAAACAGGAAGCCACCGCCGCCTGCCCCTGCCAGGCTTTGCCCTAAGGATATAGGATCGAGGGCATCCATCATGTTCCTCACCGCGGCTGGTTCACATCCTGGAGCCATGGCTTTCTTCTGCTGCCAGTAGCGGTTCATACAGTCCCCTAGTTTGCTAAGAGATCCTGAGATAAAGAGAAAACCCATATGAAGAGATGTTAGATCATCAGTGTATGAGAGACTTACAGAGCTTGTTTATCTCAAGCATTTCAACAAAACACACTTTCTATTTCCACTCACCCTCCGTACAGGCTTGTGCACACTCCTCAGCGTTGCTCACCAGCTGCTCTGTGTTCTGTACAATTGACGGCAGACGACTGTACCAGTTCCTCACCACGTCCTATATACAAAATCACAATAATGACAGAGGCATGAGTCATCAAACACACACACCTATAAACGAGTAATACAGTAGCACTCTCTCACACACACACACACACTCCCATAAAAGAGTAATACAGTAACACACACTCACATGAGGGATCAATACAACACATAGTGAGTCTTGTTCAGACCTGTAGCAGGTTGCGTGCCAGCCGTGTCTTGCCCGTATAGATCAGCAGGAGACGCTGTTGCAGTGCTGTGAGGAAGTCTGGAGAAAGCACGAGTTGCTCCACCTCCACTTTGAGGGGTAGGGTAAGACGGGACCGTGCCACCTTAACTCCACCTACCAGTCCTCCCACCTGGTCCTGCCACCCTCCACCTACAACACATTTCATTTACTTTACTAATACCTCAGGTGTATTTGTTAACAATCCTATATAATCATATAGAATATAATCTCTTACACACACACACAATCAGCCAGGACACTAAAACCACCTACAGGTGACGTGAATAAATGTTCTTGTGACAGTGCGACAGTCAAGAGGGTGGGAGAAATTAAGCTGCAGGTGCAGAGTCAGCAGTGTTGGAAGCAGGAAAAAATTACCAAGTTTAAGATTGTGTGACCAGACTGTGATGTTTAGAAGATTGGAGCAGAGGATCTCCAACACAGCAGATCTGGTGAGGTCTTCCAGTTATGCTGAGATTAGTACCTACCTAAAGTGGTCCTAGGACAGACAACTGGTGAAGCAAACCGGTGACCGAGTCATGGACACCAAGACTCACTGGCTAGCTCGCCTGGTCCGATCTCATAGAAGAGCTAATGTAGCACAAATTGCTGAAAACATTAATAACACAAAAGAGTCAGATCAATTCAGAGCATCACAGCTTGCTGGGTAGCTGCAGATCAGTCAGTCTGCCCATGTTGATCACAGCTGAAAGCACCTACAATGTCACGTGAGCATCAGAACAGGAACGTGGAGCAGTGGAAGAAGGAAGCTCGGTCTTTTCTTTTACAGCATGTGGACAGACGGGTGCATGTGTGCCAATTATTTAAGGAAGATGTGGCACTAGGATACAGTATGGGAAGAAGGCAAACCATGTGAATGAATCTTATTCCTGATGGTGCAGCTTCCTTACTGCAAAAAACAGAGCAGCAGAAGATAAAGCCTGATTTTT
>JAOTRN010000009.1:1333388-1350184 GCA_028566695.1 Bagroides melapterus
ATAATCTATACAGATAATCTATAGAGTCTATACAGAGTCTATACAGAGAATCTATAGAGTCTATACAGAGTCTATACAGAGAATCTATAGCGTCTATACAGGCTATACAGTCTATACAGAGAATCTATAGAGTCTATACAGAGTCTATACAGAGAATCTATAGAGTCTATACATAATCTATACAGATAATCTATAGAGTCTATACAGAGTCTATACAGAGAATCTATAGAGTCTATACAGAGTCTATACAGAGAATCTATAGCGTCTATACAGGCTATACAGTCTATACAGTCTATACAGAGAATCTATAGAGTCTATACAGAGTCTATACAGAGAATCTATAGTCTATACATAATCTATACAGATAATCTATAGAGTCTATACAGATAGTCCATTAAGAGAATCTAAAGAGTCTATACAGAGAATCTATAGAGTCTATACACTCTATACAGAGTGCTTATACAAACAATACTCTATTATATATAAGATATAATATCTATACACAGAGTTCAGAGGGTGAGAGTGTTTTTTTTATTTTTTTTTACAAAGAGTCTATATGGTTTCTATGAAGTGCTTATACAGAGTGAGAGAGAAAGAGAGAGAGAGAGAGAGAGAGAGAGAGAGAGAGACTATACTGAGACTCTCTAAAGTCTATACAGTTTCTAAAGTTTCTATATAAAGGTGTATATAAAGGGTGTTCATAGAGATAATCTATAAAGACTGTCAACAGAGTCTCTATACAGATTCTCTATACAGAGAGTTCAGAGAAAGAAAGTGACTAAATTGAGAGTCCCAGAGGTTCCAGGTGTATATACAAATACAGCCTACACAGTTCCACCAAAATATAAAGTATATCATAGTATATATATATGTATGTCAAAAGTGTCTATATATGTATTTTTTTTAACCAGACTGAATTCTAACAATAAGTCACAAGTAGAATAGCAGACTGTGGCATTTTACTGAAAACTGAAAATATTTCATCCACATGCACTGATCTGATACTGAATATATAAGCCTACTGGCCTGTAAAGGAGGATCAGTCCTGGATCTGACATTTTTCTCATCTGATCCACTGTCATATTTTATGCTGTCAACTTGTGTGATATTTTCCATGCACATGAACACAGGATAAAAGCTCTCTTAAAGACAACGTATGGTATGCGTTTTATTTCAGAGTTTTTTCTGGAAGACACAGGCTCTACGTTTTGGCTTGAAAATAGCTGAGTGAGGTGGAGAAGGAGTTTACAATATGATATTAAGGCTCAATATTATTTGCTTCCTGTCCACACATACATGTTGACATAGTTATGTATCAGAAGATGGTATCCAGCTCAGATCTCAGAGGATGATATTTAATACTGTTCCAGTAATGACCTTCAGCTATTGTTATGTGAAATGTCACATTATTTTGGACAGTTTGTGTCCTGTGTTCCTGAAAAAATTCAGTGTTTGAGTTAAGATCACACACTTTTAAAGCATGTCACAGGATTAGAAATATATCAAATAATAATAAACAATTATTCAGTATCAGATTATCTATAGAGGCAGACAAAATGCACTGTTTTATGAAAGATTGTGAAAAATATCGAATTTGTCTTTCTAGTGACTTAGAGTGATGATCATCTTGGACTTTAACGATCGTTGGCATCGCATCTGTGGCATTTTGCATTATTTCGCAATAAAGACTGGTATTAGTCAATGTGATGTCAATCTTTATCCAGCCAGACAGTCTCAAATCTAAAATACAATCTTACAGCATTGTTAAGCAGTCTCTTGTTCGTATTCTTCATGTCCATGCCACATCCAAGGTGTGTCAGTCAGCAGAGTGTGTTGGCACTAGACTTAGGCCCACTACTGAAATGCAGTAGTTGTTTTTAGCTGACTTCAATTACTTCCGACTCATTTTGGCTTAAACAGCTGCTGTCTTATCACAACATAAACTAAAGGGGACAAACTGATTGATAACGTCTTAATTGTGGTGACACAAGGAGGGAGTCAGGGGTGGCTGAATTATTCTCAGAGCTCTCACTCTCTCTCTGTGGAAATCTGCCGCAGGTCGTGCTTGACATTTTCTTCTTTTATTTATACGCATTTGACCAACCACTGAGTTAAGGTTTTGATGCAGAATTAATTAACAGAGACAATTTATACTTTGTACAAATATAATACAAGCAGAATGCTTTGCACAAGAGTCACTAGGTTTAATGATAAATCTCACACCCATGCCCATGCATCATGCTTCACCAAATTAAGAAAAAAATCGGTTAGTATTTCATGTATATGCTTCATGATAATTCATAATGGAGGTGATGAGTTTAAAAGCAGGTGCTTTTGGTATGGTTTAAACAAACTACAGTCAATCGATTTGGGGCAGAAGCATCTCAATGCCTTTGCATGCAGGGTTCAAATGAGTCAGGCTATCAAGAAATATTAACATAGATTTGAAAGGCTACAGGTATTTATGCCCTTGCCTTTCATCTGAGCAGAATCCTTGAATTAGACTTCATGCAATTTTGGTGCTCAGGAGGTGTTGCTTCTTGCTCCTTCCTCCATGGTGTGTGTAAATTAGAATATATTTTCTGTCCGTTTCCTCTGAATACATATTTGATATAAGAGAATCTGCACAAATCTTTGATCTATTTTTATGTCCTTTATAGGCCAATGTAAATTGAGGCCTGAAAGTGTTCCTTGTTTAAAGCCAATTATGCCTAGGAGGCTTTTAATATCAGTTGGCATTACTTATTGCTGTGATAAATGAGCTTAACCTGATTTCTTTACTCATTAAAGATTGGAGCCTTATAGCTAATTATCTTGTGGGTCTGCTTGAATGCTCTCTAATTAAAGTGCTATCAGATGATTATGAATATTACTTTCATTTTAATGCACTAGAGGATTCAAAATGATAATCGATTACACATTTTGGGTCATGAAGCAGAACCATGGATTACATTGATCAGGCAAAGCTTTTGCAAACCACTGAACGGATGAGGGACCATTAAATATTTTTATAAGCACTTTATTAGACATTATATTGAGATAGTATTCTCATTTGTTAGCAAACACAACATCTTTTAAACGGTCTCACCCAGGATGAACTGGGTCATAGTTTTGACTCTCTTTGAATCTCAAATTAAATCTAATCAAACTCAGGCAAAGAGAATGTGTTGGTACACCAGTTCTGTTGTAGTGGGAATTATACAGATATTACAACATGAAAATTGTATAACTATAAGGAAAAATCTTTGCAAAGCCTGGTAATGATATAACGGTTAAATAGGTAATATGGTCAGAAATGCACCAAATGATGACCTTGTTTCCTCACAAGATTGAGAATCACAAGAAAAGAGAATCCACTTTCTAATGCAAGGAATTTTTGGCCTAGTTGGATTATATCTTTTGGGGCTGTGTCTCTGTGGTTCCTTAAGCTTTGATTGTGAAAATGGACCATTTTTCTCCAACAAAATCATTTATCCAACAAAATGTATCATCAGAATCAGTTTGTACCAGACAAGTGCATTTTATTACTTTTGCCTAAATATCATGCTAGCAACTGAGACAACAAGCATTAAACATTAGCTAACTAGCTAACAGCAGCATTACTCTGTAACATTAAGATGAACAAAACAATAGCTTAACCAAAATGGTATAAACCATTTAAATAAAACCACAGCTTAACTATTGATTTTATGCTAGCATTAAAATAAAATGGTAGAAACCAGTTAAACAAAACTGCAGCTTAACTATAGACTTCCTGCTAGCATTAAATAAAATGGTAGAAACCATTTAGCACTGCATTCAGAAGGTCTCATTCTGAAATACAGGCCATATCACTGTTATAGTATTCTTTAAATGCTAACAGTGTACAAAATTACTATCCAACACCAGGTAGCTTAGCCAGGACACTGTTTGCTAAACACATTTACTATAGCTAACAGCAATATCTAGAACTCACTATATTCTAGGTTGTAACTACAGAAAATTTGTTCAGATGCAAAAAATGAGAATATTCACTTAAATGTGTATATACATAAATATAAAAATGGATTCCATATCCTGTTTGTTACAGTGTTGGTGGCCACGTTCTGTTTCTTTTTCTGAAGAAAAATGCAAGATGTACTGTACGTCACACAACCTAACCTGTAAAGTATGTGCATAGCTTACATTTACTTTAAAACGACAAGCAAGGAAATATCCAGAAAGTGTGAAGAGCCTGCCAAATTTCTGTACAAACCCAGCATCCTTGTCCACTGTTCTTTTGATGTGACAGAAATGTCAAAGCAGTCACTGTCACACTGTTTCCACACTAGTGCAGTGAGGAAAGTAGTTAGGGAACAGCAAATTAGGACCACATCGCTGAATCCATTTTCGCTTTTAGCAAGGGGGAAAAAAAAAAGTGCAGCAAGGCTTGTCAAAATACAATGCATGCCAAGAATGAGGGAGAGAGATGGAGACAGAGGTGGAGAAGAAACGAAGAAAGAAAGAAAGAAAGAAAGAAAGAAAAAAGAAAGAAATAGATTGCACTAGCTACTTCTACTCCAAGCTTTAGTGTGGAATCACAGTTTTCATTATAACCCCGAATGCAGTGATTTGCAGCCATAATGGAGTCTGTGCAACGGCAAACAAGGCAACGACAGCTGGCTGGCTGGAGAAAATCAATCCTATCAGCGTAACAGGGACTGAAGCAGGACTGGAGGTGGATGGTGTGTGAAGTAAATAGCATGAGGCTTGGGCCATCACTGGTTAACCTGGATAACAACATAGCAGAAAAGCAGATAAAGCACATAACCTCCCTCAGCTTGTTAATATTATCCGAGCTTCAGGACCCTGTGAATCTGCTGCTGCTCTGACATGCGACAGTGTGTTGGCACTGATGTAAGTCTTGTGACTAGGCTTAGAGTCAGAACCATAATGGTTTTAATTGGCTTCACACTAGGAGATTCACTTGGCAGCTCCTCACACTGGGTGTTAGAGATCTAATGTGGCACAACATAGACGAATGCAGTTTTGTTAACATTTGTCTGTTTTGCCAACTCTTTTCAGGGGAATGTAGTTGAAAATGTCACCAGACTGACGTGCATGTTTATGAAATTATAGAGATCGTTTGCACATAAAAAAATGTTGTAGAAGAAAGGTTTTTCATTGATATTCAGGTATAATGGTGATCGGTGGTCATTGGGACAAATGGTGATCAGTGATTGGTCGGTGGGAACAGCAATGATCAGTGATTGGTAATTGGACTCAATAGTGATCAGTGATTGGTTATTGGGAACAGTGGTGTTAAAAGATAGTTGGACATATCTGTTCACACAGTACAACTCAATCAGGCTTTATAGTCTGGTGGTGAGTCAACTGAACCTGCTTTCTGACCTTGTATATTCAGCACTGTGAAGTGACCTGGAGAGTCATATTGAGTGCAGGACAGTTGCCAACATCTGCTCAAAAAGTCACTAGATCTGTCACTTGGAGCCAAAAAAGCTGCCAAATATACACAGCTAAGTTGCCAGCATTGAATTTTACCCAATTTTACCCAACAACCGGTGTGCTACAAAAACGTATTACAATTATATCTCATAAAACAATAGAAACTTTTTAAGAAAGCTTCTTGTTCTCCATGTTGCTTAAGGAAGAAGAAGCTGTTATTATTGTCACATATACATTCCTTCTTTGTATATCCCAAATTTGGAAGTTGGGGTCAGAGAAAAAGGACAGCCATGATACAGAGCAGAGAAGCTTAATGGCCTTGCTTAGGGGCCCAACAGTAGCAGTGCTGTGGCTTGAACCCCAAGGCTTCTGGACAACATCCCATGTTTTTAATCACTTAAGCTACCACAACCTGTAATGCTTATTGTGTCGTTCAGTTTGATTGACAGTTTCACATTGATAGTCACAGACTTGTCAAGTAAATTCAATGTCATTCAGTGTAAAGTGAAAACAACGCCACTGTGCAACAACGCCAATGATGCAGCAGGTTGTCTTTACCATAGCTTCAGGGTCCTTGATTTAATCCTGAGCTCAGATTACTATTCATGTGAAATTTTTTCATGTGTTCTCATGTCTGTGTGGGCTTCCTCCAGATACTCCGGTTTCCTCCCACCTCCCAAACCCATGCCGGTGGGTGGACTAGTGACTCTATCAATTCTGTTGAATCAAGGTGGGTGTGTGTTTATGTGTGTGAGCCTGGCATCCCCTTTAAGGGTGTATTACTGTCTTGTACCCAGTGTTTCAAGGATGGGCCGCTGGAGATGAATGAATGATACGTCTTTCAACAGAAAACAGAAGCATATATTTAAAACAATAATATAGTTTTTTAGTTCTTTAAAGTTTTTTTTTTTTAATTCTCTCCCATTAATCTTGAAACATAGTTGACAGTCAGGGTTTTGTTTATGGACCTGTGCACATAAGAAATCATGGTTGACATCAGTTACAGTAAAAATGTGCAAACTTGTTATTTGAATGAAAACTCAATAAGAACCAAAACCACTGAGCCGAGACCAAAGCAGCTGTCTTACATTCAGAGATAAATCTGCTGCAGTGCATTTGTTTTTAATTCTTCACTCCTCAGACGCAGTATGTCAATCAAATTCTCTGCAGTTTGCATGTTAAGATAATGTCTGTTTGGAGACACTTTGATTGCAGGCTCCACTTGGGGTCTATAAAAAGTCAAAGGTGATGGATAAGTCGGGCTTGAAATTCATGCTGGGCCGATTGTACATAGTAAGGAAAAATTGCAGTGAATCAGAATGACAGCTCATTCAAAATACAAACAGACTCTGAGAATATCTCTAAAAGAATGTTTCTCTCACATATATCAAATAATAGTAAGCTTGATCAGACTTAGACCGCTAAACTTAGACTTGATTTCCTTTGTGTAGAGAGTAAAGATTTGTTGTGTTTTATTTAAAATTGTGAGCCATGATTTAGCAGTGCTACCCAATTTGCCAGCACATCACCCAGGATATACTTTGATTATTTCATATTTCTACATTGCTATTAAACTTTTTTTGGCTTCCTATTATGGAATATTGTATTGGAATTGATATCAAACGTTACACATAATCCATAAAATTTGCCAGCTTGTTTAGCAGCTTGTTTGGCGTTTTCTTTTGCCTGATTTCTTTTTGGATTTATGGCGAAAACATTGAATGGATGTGGTTTAGTAGCTCTTGAAAAGCCTTAAAGCTGTGCTCTAGAAACAGTAAACTGGAGGAATCAAGTAAATCAAGTTAAACAACTTTAACTTTTCAAGTTGAACTCCTTAAATAAGAACTCTTTAAACAGACCCTTAATGTAAAACTAATGTATACTGAAGATGAAGACCATAGCTCATGGGACTTTAGGGAACAGTGTAAGCAGCATGAACAGATCAAAGGAACCCAGTTTGCATTGCTTCTGCATCAAAATGTGGCTTCTGTCAACAGCACTAATGAAGCTCTTATGGTTAAAGCCATTTAAAGCCATCAAATGTACTTCTATTAACAAAAACTTTATTCTAGTTCTAGGATTTACATGTGGTCCTGGGGTAATTACAACATTTGCAGGTACTAGAGTGCATGGCTAGACTGGCCATGTTTGTGTTTTTCTTCCTCCATCCTCTTAACTTCTTTTCAACAACTCAAATGTCACTGGATCCAATTATTCCAATTATGCAATGAAAAATCTTCAGTAAGACTGGTCATGAAAAATAGGGCTGCAACGAACATTTATTTTGATAATCAATTATTCTAATGATTATTGGAACGAATATTTGCCGATTATTTTGCTAACTAATCAGTAGGTTTTGAACGATTAGTTAAAACACTGAATTATACATATTCTAACTAATGAATATAAAAGTCAATCGCTTCAGCTTTTGAAATAGTTATTTTAATGAACTTTGAGCCAACTAAACAGGTCATACTCTTAAGATTTCTGATTCTGTCCAACTCAATCACACATAAATGTTCTCTAAGTATTGTTTAATTTTTGGTTGTTTTTCAGTAGAAAAAAAATTAATGAATTAATCAGCTGCATTATAGACAAAAACTATTTAAGTTTTGCTTTGCAGGTATTGTACACGACAACATTCTTGGTTTTAATTTTTGTGAAACTTTCCCACATCTTGTGAGTTCAGATTTGTTTGTATTCTGTCGTAATTCACGCTGTTTTCTTCTACTGCAATAGCGTTCAGGAGAGCTGCGTTACTCTCTAGCGCTACAGTGCCGTAGCGGTCAAATCGCGATATTGCAGGCCCTTACATTAGGTCACATTAGATAAAATGACTAGTCGACAACAAAAAATGTCAACAATTTTTTTTATTAAACATCGACTAATCGCTAACCGCTAAAATTCTGTGTCCTGACTCATTTTATATCGGAATTACAGTGCCAGTGTCCTGGCAAAAAGGGGTTAAATAATCCAGAAACTTAGACAACAATGTGATACAGATGCTTATGGTCATATAACGAAAAGTTTCAGACTGATTACTGATGACTGATCAGTTTTTACAAGATCTTCTTATTACAGAGCTAATATAATAACTATCCCCCACGTTACTGCCCTTATATTGTTCGCCGATAGCAGAATGTGAAGCTTTCTACCTCTTACTGAAATGTATTATGGTGATGACTGTGGCTCTGCAGGCTGTCTTGTCAGGCTGGATGTCCTATTACGCTTCATCAGCGTTTTTGTGAGGTGTCGAGACCATTAGGAGACAATCCGGACTCTCCAATCTGTCTCTGCACTGGTCATATTCACTGTCAGGAGATGGTCACACTTGTCATCATCATTAAGAAGATGAAATTATCACAGAGGGAAAATGGCACGAGAGAATCGCCTTCCTGCTAGGACAACGAGTGCTTATTAAACCCGAATCGGCTGGACCCTTTTCATTTTAAAACGGGTATTCGGCAATTTTTATATTATTACGCTTGATTAGAAATGTGATTGAAGGAACAATGAGCTGTAATTTGATGCACTTTCTAAAAATCATCACCACGTTATCCTGAGTGATTATAACAGCCTGGAGGATGATCATGATGGGTCATGATGGCCTTGTCCTGCGCGTTGCTCGAGCTCACTGCAGTGACTGTGTATCTCTTAGATATTGAGTTTCTGTGCCGGTAAGGACGAGTTATCAGTGGTGCACTGCTTCCTTCTCCAAGGACAGCCTGGCCTAATTTGGGTAGGAACCTGCAGATAAAGAATATCATAGCTGAAGGCAGGTTCATCATAACCCTGTAAGCTTTCTGTCAGCGGGTTCAGGCTTACGGTCCTCACTTGTAATTACATACAGTCTCCTATGAGATTCAATTTAAAATAGTTACTGAATTATATGCTTAAAAATGAATGCCTGAATAATGAGGCAGGAGTTAGGGGTTAACGGTAACCTGTGTGCCATGTGGGAAGTAAAGAACGCGCACAGTAAAGCAAATTATGTACAGTATCTGTGTGTGTGTGTGTGTGTGTATGCTAATTTGATCTGCAGATTGTTGGCAGGTCGCTCGAATGGCACATGTAGGCAATATTCATCAAAGTTGCTTCCACTAAGGCAGCTTTTAGCGTCCTGAAACCATTAGCTGTCTGCGCCGCTTGCATCACATCACTTCCTTTTACGCCACATGACAGAGGAACTCCTCGCCTGAATCTTCTGAAACAGGAAAACGCCCGGATCTTTCGAGAAACTGGGCTAGGCTTTTTAAATCCATTATAGCCCATGAAAAAAAAAACAGTAGGGAGGGTATCATGAACATTCTGTGTATTATATTACAGTACTCCGGTTATAGCTTCGGGAAATCAGACTTGGGTTACAGCTAGCATTCAGGTTTTGAAGTCTTTCATTCTGCACAGTTAGAAACTTGACAATCTCTTGTGAATTCATTTTGTTGATGTTTGAAGTTTGTACATTTGGATTCTCTGAGCATAGTCTCAGCGTGAATGTGTGTAGTGTAGATGGAAATTTAGTATACCGAACACTAAGATTATTAAAAAAAAAAAAAAGGAGAAACTGTAGAACAAACCGAATGCAATCACTGAGCTAGGCATAGATAAAATGTTATATCAAATATTAACCAAGCATTTATTTTAATCTATATTCATGTTATTTGATGTTTTTATTCTTTTGTTATTTGTTCAATTTCTTGCAGTAGTTTCTCTTAGTTTCTGAGCCTAACAGTAGCTCTGCAAGATAATTAAATAATTTCTAGAGTAAGAGCTTAAGACATATTATGTGAAAGCTGGTGAGCACTGACAGCCTCTACTGAAGGAGTCTCCAGCGTCATTGCTTTGTAACATTAAGTTTCGTGACACAGGAACGCCTTCAGTCCCTGGCAGGATCTCGTACTCACACGGATATGGCCTGGGTTTGAGTTCCAGTTAGGGAAACATTGCAGCCGTTGAAGGGTTAACTCTCAGCACCAATCCCAAGCCTGGATAAAATTAGAGGGTTGTTTCAGGAAGGGCATCTGGCATAAATTCCTGTGCCAAGAAATCAAATATGCGGATCAGGTGATCCACTGTGGCGACCCCCCGGACAGGGAGCAGCCGAAGGACAACAACAACAACAACAACAACAACAACAACACAGAAGTGTCTTCAACACAGGGGGATGTGTGCTTTGCAATTTCCCAGCAACATGCCAAATGCTGATTTTTGGTCCTTGAAAAAAGACAAAGGATGGTGAGAGAACATCTGTGCCTAGCTGTTATAATGAAAGTGATAACAGAAACAAACTCTTTTCACAGATGTTCCAACATTAAACACAATTATGAATGGATCAAACGTACGTTCTGACCTTTAATATTGGAAGACAATCAACTTTGGTGTGTAACAGTAAGTCCATTTCTTGTCAGGCTGAATCACACAACCCTGTTTTTATTTTGTTTATTTTCTGATAACCTTCTACTCCAACGTGAGGGTTCGATCCCCAGCCGTGCCACACTGCCACTGTTAGACACTTGAGCAAGACTCTTAATCCCCTCTGCCCCAGAGACACTGTATTACATCTAACCCCGTCTATAATGTGAATATATGACAAATATACAGTACGTTTCAACTGGTCGGCGCTGCCTTTGTGTATTTTCTGATGTCTTGTCTTGTCTGCACTTTGTCTTTTGTCTTCTGTACTGCTCTGTTTGCACCACGTTGCACAGACGCACTTTACGTGGCTAGGACTCACTTAGCTTTGTCCTTAGCTATGTTTTGTTTTATGTAGCTCTGTCTTTTTGTTTATTGTTTTTGTGTAGCACCATGGTCCTGGAGAAACGTCGTCTCATTTCACTGTGTACTGCGTAAGCAATATATGGTTGAAACGACAATAAAAGCTTCTTGACTTGACTTGACTTGACTTGAAATAAAGGCTTCTTCTGACATATTTCATTCTAGACAGAAACCATATTTTTTTAAAAAAATAGTTAGAATAAGAATGATGAATAAAATCCTTTACATACTCTGCTTTTAGGAAGTCTAAAGAATGACTGAACAAATCAGAAATCTAAATAGATACATACAAATAAATAGAAATCAAATATTGCGTTTACCCAGAAACGTGCATCCTACTAGAGCATCCTTGTAGTTACTTTGCAGACTCGAGGGGAATATATCTAGACATGAATTTAGGCCTACTGGGAAAATGTTTCAAGCTATAGTTTCTTGAACTTCACACTGGAAAGAAATAAAAAGTTATTCATTGATTAAATTCTTTTTATAGTAACAGTCTCACAACACTTTAGAGTGACTGGTTCACAATTTTTTTTTGTCACAATAGTAATCCCTGTCGCAAGAGAATTAAAAAAAAAAATCAATTATATATTTTACAGTTTTATATATATAACTTTATATATATATATACAGTTCGTGCCGGTCACTTTGGTAATATATTGTTTTTTTTCTCTTCTAAAGCGTTCCCTGGATCAAAGCTGCAGAGCGAAAAGAGAACGTCTATTTATATCTGAGTGAAATTGATGGTTGTTATTGGCAGGGTGTTCTCCCTGCAGGGGGGAGACAGAGGCAGTGTGTGTGTGTGTGTGTGTGTGTGTGGCCTAGGCTTGAGAAACTCACTGTGCTCCATAAACGCCTGCAGAGTTGTGACTGGCGTGATTGGTGGACCTGTCAGAAATGAAAGCCTGGAGCCACATCTACTGAGAGCTGTGGATATTCGATCATCTCTAACACTGTTTTTAGGTTGAGTCGGTGTGATCTAAGGTGCTATTCCCCTCATAGCTGGGGAGTAACAGAATACCAGTAAAAGGATTATGAATGTTGAATTTAAAAAAAAAAAGGCATGAGCAAGATGCTTTAGTTACTAGAAAAGCCCCTGCAATCAGATTAGAGGTGTCTGGTGATGACAGTTAAATAAACAGAAATAGAGAATAGACAGAATACACAATGAAAAAAAAAAAATTAAAATGCTTTCTAGACTGTGTCACTGGCTGCCATTTCAGAAAGGTCAGGAGTATTGAAGTGCATTCTTGATGAAAGCTACCTACTCAGATCTGTGAAGAATAACAGATAATTTGCTAACCGAAAGGAGTTTTGACCGTTGGGTGGACAGATGTTCTCGTTTAGAAGCAATATTACTCATATTTTGTAATCATTTCTTAAAAGATTCATATTACCTGTAAAAATGGCTTCGCTGTTGGGACGTCTAACCTGTTAACCAATAAGCCAAACAAATCTACTTTACTGAACTACACACAGACAAATAAATAACACAACAACCTCATCCTCAACCTTATGCTACTCTAGCACATGTGACTAGAAGAAACCTAATCTTCATTTCCCAAAATTTAACATTAACTACTGTATTTCAAGTCATACAAGAATTACACTGTTCTGTAATTGGTTATTGATGCAAATATGTTTATTCGTTCATCATCTAGTCAGGGCCACGATGGATCTGTAGTGGAGTTGAAGCCTACACAGGCTGTGTGTAAGGAATGCAGTATAGAAGAGAGGACGGTATATTACCGGGCACCCTACACACACATTCACATCATACACACACATTCACACCTAAGGGCAATTTAGAGTAGCCAGTCCACCTACTGCCATGGTTCTGAGAAGTGTAAGGAAACCAGAGAACAATGAGGACACCCACACAGAAGTGTAGAGAAGATGTGAATCTCAGATCTCAGACCCTGGATTTATAAGGTGGCAACACAATATAACACAACCCACTCTCTGCTGTCTCTTATCATCTTCAGCCTAACAGAGGCTTAATAATGATCAGACATGGCCATTTATGGAAATTTACCCATCTGTTTTCTGAACCGATAATCCTATATAGGGTTGCATTAAGCCTAGAATCTATTCCAGAGGACTGGAGACACAAGATAGGGGACACCCTGGATGGTGCCAACCATTCGCAGGGCACAATCACACACTATGGACAATCCAGAGATGCCAACCAGCCTACATCACGTGTTTGGATTAAAGCCACCAAAGTACAGGGAGAACTCCACACACAGAACGAAGGCAGGAATTAAATCAAAGGTCCAATGCCTTAACCGGTGAGCTTCTATCTTTCTATCTATCTGGATGGATGGATAGATAGATAGCTAGATAGATCTACTCCCTAGTTCCTTGTTTTATGTTGGTTTATGTCTTTATCTATCTCTATCTAAATACACAGGAACAGGGATGTCATTATAGGTATAGGCTAATCTGGAGGGACCTTGCAGCCCTATCAGGATAGGTTTAGTTCCACTAGGTGACATCTCTAATAACTTCTCCTCCTTTATAAAACTCTTGTGTCCAGATGGCCATTAAAATGCTGGAGGGCCGAGTCTCTGCCAGGTCGTTTTGATCACGATCCCAGATGAATGTATCACACATGCTCACATGATCATGTTTGCATTACTTTACTAGAAGCTACTGTTAGATAATTAATGAAAGTACAGAGATTCAACAGATAAGTGCTGTGTTGTGTTGTGGCTTTTGTGAATATAAAGTAACTTTATACCTGTATCTGACATTATAATAGCCTCTTCAATCAGCTTGTAGGTCGTACTCTTCTGATTGATTTTATTTTCTTCCTCCTGCTAATGGCCTCTGAATGTAGGCAGTATGGAGAACAAGTTATATGATCCATACCCACTAAGCTGCTCAGAGCCATGTTTAAAGCATTCATCTTTTTTTTTTTTTTTTAGGAAATGTAAACTTGGAGAGTAACTGCAGCAACTAGCTGTGAAGTAGTGCCAAAGTTACAGAATGGGGAAATGTGCCACTGTTAAAGTGTTATACAGCTTTAAACACTTTGCATTGCACTTAATCCATTAGACCCCATCCAGCATGGCCCATTTTCCTCAAATCTCGGCTTTCAGATTGAGGGAAAATGTTGACCTAAAAGCTGACTGTGCTTAAAAGCATTCCTTGCAACTTTAATAATAAACTGCTAAATAAACTATGTAATAAAATCGAATCAAACATTTAAGAAATTTTCTATAGTGACACTGTGACAAATGAGTTATCTGTGAACCATTAGGGCACTAAGGGTGTATAATAAAACAAAACAAAACAAAACAATACAAAAACAAAGAATATCAACATCGGCCAGAACGTTTTTCTCATCTAACATCCTAGTTAATATCCTTAATTTAAACCCGATACTTGTAGTATACTACTGATGTCTATTTGAAGCTGAGACACTTCCCCGGCTTCTCTGTAGTGATTTTGTATGCTTCATGAAGAGACCGTTTCATCTCAGCTCTTTTCTTGCATCTTCGAAGATCATTTGAAGATGTCCGATGGTATAAAGAGCAGGTTACATGCAGAGAGTGGTGGTGGTGGTGGTGGTAGTGGTAGTGGTGGGGTATAAATGAGAAGAGCTACCTTCTCTGTCATGACTGAGCCCAATCTCTCTCCCAAATGCATCTCATCTGGCCTTTAAGTGATTCCTCTGAATGCTCAGATATAGAAACTAAATTAGGTCCAGAGACAAAACCATGGTCTAATGGGTCTGTAATACAATCCGGACAGCTGAGTCAGAGAGAGAGAGAGAGAGAAACAGAGAGAGAGAGAGAGAGAGAGAGAGAGAGCATAATAAACAGTGTAAATGCAATCAGTGATTGGGAGATTGGGCTTACAGATATTACAGATATCTTCTGTATAATTATAACGGATCGATTATATAAACGCACTTCTAAAGTACACACCTAAAAAAAAACTACCTGGAATACTTGCTGAATAAAGCTATTTTTGATAATCCATATATATTTGCTGTCACAAGCCAATTTCAGTCTACCCATATCCAGGATTTACCAAAGGACAAACATCTGCTAGTTTTTACTCTAACTCTGAGAATATAATACCCTCCATATTTAATAAAACTTTAAATTAAAAAATATTAGACTCTATAATGTGATGCACAGCAGTCAGCAAAAAACACATAGCTGGCAGCACATGGTGCAGAATGAGTGTTATCAGTATGAGATGTGTGTGTGTGAACGGCTTTGAAAATCCGTACTTGGGGGGAAAAAAAGAGGAATCTCGGAAGCCTGCACTGTACTCCAGTTGGGCACGCGGGCATGAATTGTCAAGTCGTTCAATGCAGTGCTCATTTCCCTGCTGCAGAATGAATGTTTTATGATCTTATATGCCGGGCTTGGCTCGAGTCCTAGACTGGAAATCCCGTAGGGCCGCGCCAACCACTCGGAAACAATGCGCACAACCTGAGTCCTTTCCTGCAGACCGCTCCGCTCGCTCGGAGGGCGTGAGAGAAGCTGGCTTAACACACATACTGTATAGTGAGAGAGATAGCGAGGGCGTGAATGGAGGCTGATCTAATTTCTGTGAAGTGAAATTGCTCCACAGCTTCCTTTGCACTTGCTCTTATAGATTAGCTATTAGGCAGCTGATTCTACTTCTCCCTCTACCCTTTTTTTTTTCCAGCCCAGGGCAATCACCGAGCTGTCCTTCAGCTCATTATTGCACTTGCTACCAAGAAAATGGTGCCCCATCCAACACTCCAGCGCTTTTTGATTGAACTTGGGTTATTATGAGCTCCGACAGGACGGCTGATGGATCGTGGTCCAAATCAGCAGATAATCTTTGAGGGCACAGCGCTGTGTAACGGGACACATCAACGGTGTAAAGGGAGACAAACCCAGAAACATGAAAAGGAGAAAACAAGAAATAAGAAACCCCAGGGGAAGTTGTATCAGATTTAGTTTATTGAGCTTCTATCCAGGAGATAAGGTCTTTGTATTCTTTAAAACTCACTGAGGACCCATGGGATTGGAATAGAAAAGTGCAGAACACACACACACACACACACACACACACACAATTTGTGCATCTAGATATGTTATAGCTTTATAGATAAGCATACTATCTATAGATTTTACTGTTTATCGAATGTGGTTTGTGCTTCTGCCAAGGTCACCTGTAAAAACAAAAAAAATCAATTAAGCCATTAGCGGAGAGCTTATCACTTTGTAATGATGTGTAATAGTATTCTCTCATTGCCATATGCACCACAGTACATTTTCCATACACTACAATTCACCCGTGTCACTTAATGCAGTGTGCTACATCGCATTCCTCTAATGATACACTTCCAGGGCTGCAGGTTTTTGATTCCTGCCTCAGTCATGTGTGTGGAGTTTGCTTGTTCTTCCTGTGCCCCAGAAGTTTCCTAAAGACATGGGCTGATTGGCAGCTCTAAATTGTCCATAGTGTGTGAGTATGAGTGAGATTCTTTTCGTGCAGTAGACTGGCATCCTGTCAAGGTTGTACCTTGACTTACAGTACTGTGCAAAAGTCTTAGGCACCATATTATCTGTAGTACAAATTTTGTTCTATAAGTTTATGATGTCTGC
>JAOTRN010000009.1:1400281-1412905 GCA_028566695.1 Bagroides melapterus
TATATTAAAATATATGAACATATGAGGAGCATAAGTAGTATGTGATGCAAGCCAGTTCAATCCGGTCAGTCAGTAAATGACTTTTGCTCGAATGTTTGTTAGAAGTTTGTTAATTTTTTTTTTTGTCTTTTCTTGACCTTCATTTATCCACCTTATCTGTCTTTATCTGTGTTTGTTTTTCCAGTTGCTGGCTAAAGCCTTGTACGACTACCAAGGCAATGGACCCGGAGAGCTCGCCATGAAATCCGGTGACATGGTCGGCCTGCGCTGGAGAGTGGATGACAATTGGTATTACGGCGATATTAAAGGGAACAGTGGGCTCATACCCACCAACATGGTGCAAATCCTGAGCGAGCAAACGCAGCCAGCGCCTTTGTGTCGGGCTCTTTATGACTTCGACCTGAACAGACTGGATCCCGATGACAGGAAGGAGTGTCTGGCCTTCATGAAGGTCTGTGTCTGCTTTTCTGAGTAAACCCTAACTGGGATGAAAAATGTTAGTAATATTTAACGCTAGGTTAGACTAGCATCAATTCCAGTAGCTAATATACACAGATTAGACAGCCCGTCAGATTCTAGTTCCTGGTAAATATTGGTTATTTATGTGATATTTAACTTCTGATTAATTTATTAAAGCTATGTAGAATTAAGTATGCACAATATATGAATACACTAAGACTGGGTGATATTTACAGGCAAAATACATAGTTTTAGACATAGTTTTAAATTTGGAACACCTAACATTAACCTACTCAATAATTTTTACTTAGTCATACTTGAGAAAATATTAATTTTAATTGAATATGATTTTGATACACTCCTTATACTTTCACATAAATATTATTTCGATAAGTCTTCCAGTGCGCTAGCCAAAAACCCTGCACTGCTGTAGTGTGAGTATTTACTCATCCAGGGAAAAACCCTGCTCTTGGTCTTAGCGTTCAGTTGAAAGCTCATTTTTGATGCATGTATGTGGATGTAATGAGATTTGCTGAGGTACTGGTAGAACTTCTAATTGAACACAAGCGTATTAAATCACCTCAGTAATAATGCATGATACTTTTTATTCACCGCTAACTTGTGCCTTATAAATGAGTAAGGTTTTGACAGTGATGGGATTTATCTTTGGTTTCCCTACAGTCACACACACTGAGACTGTTTCAGAGGATGTTAAGTAACATCTGTGACTCTGTGGAGTCCATTAGAGCTTCCTTGTGTGTGTTTTTTCCCCTTGACCAGATGGTTTAAAATGGGTTTGGAAGAGAGTTCAAGGAAAGGGGTTTGGGACTTGCAAACACAAAAGACACATCATGTCTCCAACTCAGAGTAATTACAGCTAAGTAAAGCTGTTCAGGGACACCCCTGCTTCTGTACAGGCATCACTGCTCGTCTCACTGCTCTGTCTCTGTGTGGTGTTTTCAGGGAGACGTCATCACTGTGATTAAGCGAGTGGATGAGAACTGGGGTGAAGGGAAGTTGGGAGACAAGGTCGGCATCTTTCCTTTGCAGTTTACAGAGGTAAGACTTCAAGTTTGCGAATTTGAAAAACATCTAAGAACCCTGGTGAAGGTTTATTCCAAAGAGCACGTTTAATGATTATTTTTAATGTGCTTTACCGATAGATACCAGCTGGAAATACAATACCTAACGACACACAAATACAAACATTGGTGTTTCTATTTAAGCCACAGCCATAGACAAATGCAGGACCTAAAATTCTTGAATGTTATTGTAAAATGAAGGGCTTGCTGAAATGCTTTCTTTTGCCTTTCTTGCTGGTGCAGATCATCAGGTTTTTCTTTTCATTTGCAAATCCAAATCTTCTCTTTGAAAGTATTGAGAGGATGAACTACAGCATATTCCACTTACAATACAGTTAAACTGGTTATCATCTTAGGACATTGAACAATGATCGTTAATGGAGATTATTCGGACGCCCATCCAAAGCACCTAGGGCAGTTTCAGAGATTGTGTTCATGCCTTGATTTGTTTGAACACCATCATATTCACGAGAACGGAGCGGTGAAGTGAGCATGCAAAGAAACTTCCGAGCACATCAGTTCTGTGAGCACTGAGCACTAAGACTTCCACTACAGTTGCTATGATAGCTTTAGGACAGCAATTACCACAAACAGGTTTGCAGTTTCCATCAGTTGATTTCTTCAACAAGTTCAAGTTGAAACCACAATGAATCTGGTTACACAATTATCAAAGGGAAAAGATTTATAATCTAGTGTCACCCAGATGAGGATGGGTTTCTATTGAGTCTGGTTCCTCTCAGTGTTTCTTCCTTTATATAATCTCAGGGACAAAATTCAGTTTTATTAGGGACAAATTTATGAATTTTAAATTCATATTCTAAATTTATGTAAATTAATTATTAAATTAAATTGAACTGAACTCACATATGAGCATGAGGAGTTCATTGCAACATCGCGTACATAAACAGAGCTCATGTAGCTCAAACATACTGTAGGTTATGTATTTCATTATCAATGTAAGTATAATAAAAGTAGCAAAAAGCATGTACTCATACTCGAGCTTGCTCTGAAAGCAATAATCTTAATGCGTTCCTACTTCTGAGCTAATATTTTATTCACAGCTGCCACACTATTGTTATTTAAAGATAAATTGAAGGAGGGTGTATTTATTGTTTCCCATGACTGTATAATATAAAGCTAATTCAAATCATGAGTGCCTTACAAGCTTTAATGTGTGTAGTAGTTTATGTTTTCACTTCAAATGCTGTGTTTATTCATGTGCGCTGTGTTTAAATTGGCTTCTGATAACAGACATTTTTATTCGTTTGTTGTGGGGACAGTAAGACAATTACACCCTGCATATAAATGCAGCCCTGGTTGCTTAATTGGACAGTGACACGACTCTTGGCTGTACAGTCCAGTGCAGAGAATCTGAAATGGACCAGCTGGATGAAGGCGAGCCAGCCAGGAGTCCAAGCTCATTTTCTACAAAGAACTTAACAGCCAGGTGTCATCTTTGTTGTTTTTAGACAGCTGCGTGGTAATGCTCCATTAGGTTTAGTGTTGATTCTAAATGTGGCATTAAGACCTGGAATCTGTAATCATTGTCTGTCCGTAAAAGGAACAAAGAAGTAATGATGCCAGTAAAGGAAGCTTTTATGAAGATGGTAAAATTAGAAAGAAATTGATTGCAGACAAAAAATGCACATTTACCTTCTATGAGGCAAGAACTGACTGGCAGGCTGAGTAATAGTCTAGTCTAGTTGAGAGCTTCATCGGGATAAGCTATGCAGCATAAGTGCACTGACATAATTTCTCACGAACATACAGTAGCGTCACAGAAGTTAGGATATGGCAGCATGTTTATTCTCTGAAGTACTTTGTGCTGGCTCATGCAAAAACGTTATGGCGATTTGGCGTGTCTGTGTTCCGGAAAATGGATCAGGCACGTTTAATCGACTCTTCCAGCCTCAGATGGCGACAGGGAGATGTCAAGATTGCAATTTCTCACCCTACTGCAGTAGGCACCCTACTTCTTGGGTGTGTCTCAATCAGCTCCTTAGTTCAGCGGTCACTGTGCTGATCAGGCATTTTTTTTTCTTTCTTTTCACTTCTATTTCCACTCAAAATCTTTCCACTGGAACATTTGCTCTCTTAAAAATCGATGCTCACTATATTCACATACTCAAATAAGTTTCTGAAGCCTCTCAGCTTGAATAAAATAGCAGCCGAATTCTTGCAACTTGGGTTATAAATGTAAGCAGCCTGTTATTGTTGTTGTAGCTCTCAAATGATTACTTGCGTTAGAGGTTTTGCTTTATTTTTCGGGTTTTTTTTTTTTTTTTAGTTTAATGACTTGAGTATTTAATGACTTTAAGAAATCCAGTAGCTAGCCTGTGATTCTACTTGACGTACCAAGACAGAAACACGTTTGATTAAGCTAAAATTTGGAACCTTGCCAGCAGTTAAATCTTCAGTCTCCAAATGAGTAGTATTTACCAGCTCCTGAAGTTGGGAACACAATATACAGATTTATGTGATAGGGAGCTGATTGAGACACACCCAACATATCTCTGCTATTGGCCCTAGGTCTATGACAACATTCAACACTATTGTTTGAAGCATCTGGAACTCTGTTGTGTGGATTTATTCTGGGAAATCTTTCCTCCCTGTTCCCTTGCTGTTCCGGTTCCTCACGTTGTTTAATTAGCTACTGACTCTCTTGCCTCAAATTTCTCTGTGCAAGTCAGAGTACAGTGTGTAGCACTTCTTAATTAATTTTATTAAAAACCCCTTTGAGAACATTACCATCCTCCGTTCGTTCCTTCCTTTTATATTTGTCTTTTATTTAATCATTGCATTTTCTCATACATTTTGAGCATTCTCATTTAGTCATCATTTAATTTTTTTTTAATATGTTTTCACCAACCAAAGCATACTGCTTCAGCTCATTGAATGGCAAAGATGTTTTTCAGACAAAAAATGGAAACCAAAATTTTGTGCATTTTATGAAATCAGGGACTCAGCAGTAAAGTTAGTCAGTATCTACTGATGTCTACAGCTACATTCCAAATGATGTACTGCACACTATGCACTTACACTTCCATCTAGTGTATAAATATTTTAAACGTGATATCGTCTCAGAAGAAACAGTAATGTTTTTTACTAAGGGGAAATATTAGCCCTTTCTCAGTTTGTGGCAAATGACACCACTGGCTTTAGCAGAATATGGTTAAATGTTGAAAACTAAATCACACAACAGCTAATTTAAAAGACATTTGTAAGACGTCTTGTCCACCTTTAAAAGTGTCGTCGGCCATCTTGAATTTTTTTTCACTTCCAGCGCCCACACCTGGCAGCAAGTGAGGAAGTGCAGGAAGAGTCCAACATTCCATGCTTGTTTGTTTATATAATAATAAAAATAAAATAATTTAATATGATATTATATAATATATATATAATTTATATGTTTATATAGTGTGTGTGTGTGTGTGTGTGTGTGTATTAAATCACAGAGAGTAATATATCTATTTAAAAAATAGCTGTGACCTTTATATGGTTTACTGTCTGATGGTGTAAATAGTATTATTAAAGCTGATATTCTGCACATTCACCTTCATTTTCATATCAGTTATTCACTGTATTCTCTGTCTCTAGTCAAATAAAAGAGTTTTCAGTCTTCTCGCACTCTGTCCTCCTGGCAAACTTTTCCTCTGTGCTGACCAGCCAGCCGTGAAGGCACAGTAATGTTTCCTTTGGTTTGGTGGCATAACAGCACATCACATCACTGTAGGGGGAGAGGGAACATCAATCGTAGCTGCAGCTCTCTCTTTCTCTCTCTCTCTCTCTCTCTCTTTCTCTCTCTCTCTCTCTCTCTCTCTCTCTCTCTCCTCTGAAACTCACAGCAGGGCAGATCACAAAGAGCAGGGCACTCACCCAGACGTGACTAATGGCTTTGTGCTGTCGTCTTACTTATTGAAAGCAAACTTCATGCTGGATAGAGATTTAGCAGGTGAAACAGCCTGGGCAGAAGTTCAGCTCTGTGTCTCAGCACACTCATTTTCATTCTCTCTCTCTCTCTCTCTCTCTCTCTCTCTCTCTCTCTCTCTATCTCTCTCTCTCTTTTTTTTCTCTCTGCCTGCTTTTAACATCCATGCTTCTTTTTTTCCCCCCCCTCCTCAAGCCAAACCCGACTGCGTTCAAACTCCTGGTGAGTGCGAAGGCGAGCGATTTGGCAGAATTTCACCCACGCAACGCGAGAGGGAGCAGCAGGAGGCTGAGCCTAGATGCAGGCAGCCACAGACGACTCTCCAGGACGCAGCCAAGCGTGGCCAGGCCTCCCGACATCAGCGTCCTGAACACTCTGAACCACGGTCGGACCCAGAGCCCAACAGCTCCTAGCGCTCCTCTGAAGCCCGGACGACTCTCCACCGTCTACAAACTGCGGTCTGGGAGCGCTCAGAGAAGCCAGTCAAAGGTGAGGCAGCAGCGTGTGAGGGGGTTTGCGTGGGAATAAGTACGCCACCTGTTTGTTTTGGTCGGTTGATCGTTTAAATCTTTTACAGTGCTATTTGTGGCATGCAATAAATTTCAGCATCGTGGAGTCTTCCTTTCAGTTTAGCACTATACTACATGTGTGAAAGATGCGATCATCATGGTCAGAGATCATGATAATGAACTGTTACGCAATACCGATTGTTAAACGACGCGCGAGTAGCTACTTATTTATTAAAAGTCCATGGATTTGGCTCATTGAATCTATTTTATGTTCCGGATCACATTAAGTTTAAAGATAAGCTCTGAATTATCAACAACGCAGCTTGAGAACCGGGTTTGATGCCAGTTTCATTCCCTCACTGTTATGTTTTGCTTGTAGCAGCAAGCCTAAAAAGATATTTCATTATATCGTATGATATGTTGCACTGTTTGTTTTTTTTTCTACTCATGGAGTTAAAAAATTCCCCTTTTCTCTATTGCTACTTTGTAATCTCATGACTCATGTGGTTATGCAACACCCCCTTCTTATCTAGTTGAAAGGCTTATTTCTCCCGCCTGAGCAGTGGCTCCCTCCTCTCGCCCTTTCTTCCTTGTGTTTTCTTTTCTTCCAGACCTCCCTCCTTCATCTCATACATGGGGTGCACCATTAATAGATGATTGTGCAATTACTAAGCTCATCATCACATGTAGAGGACTCACTCTGACTCCAACTTTGATGTGCACATACTCTGATTTGTGCTTACTTTCATCCCTCTTTGAAACATACACCGATCTTTATGCCTTACTGTTGCTACTTTTGTTTTTAAAGGAGCAGTCTAATATTGGGGGGGGGATGTTGGTGGTTATGTTTTTGTTTTTTTTTGCATACTGCCATTTCGGTATGCCTCATGATTGCCTTTTATGCAAAAGCACACCAGGCTGAGCAGGGAAAGGATGGGAGTGCAGCTGATTTCTGGCCCAGAAAAATAAATAGACGACTCAGGTATTCAGATCCTTTGCATGACAATATTGTGAGATGATCTGAGTGATCATATAGTATAGTACTGATGTCATAAATTATCAGTATTGACAATATAATGACAAATTTTTTATTTATTTATTTTTTTTGATTGAGCCATTTCCAATATGTTTTATGATACTTTTTAAGCAAGAGCATTCCAGTCCTGAGGAGGGAAGGGATGGAGGGTGCGGTTGATTTCTGGCCCAGAAAAATTAATAAAAGCCTCAGTTGAAAAAAAACAATTGAATGGCAGATTTGTGAGATGCATCTGATTGAGACGAATTTTATGAACAGTTCTAGTCTAAATAAAGAATTCTGTGGCTATTATCAGCATTGTACTTAATTTGGATGATTTTTTGATTACTTTGATATGTGCAAGACTTTTTCCCTGTACAGTAATGTGGTAATGATATTTTTGCCATGTCACCCACTTGTACTGTATGTTTTTTAACCCCCCACCCCCACTCATACACACAGACACATTTATTTCTATTTCCTCGACTACAACGATTACTATTTTAGTCCTATTCTCACCTACCTCCTGACTCTCATGTAGTGCATGTCAGCTCTATCAGTGTAGGAGGCTGAAGACTATACACGCCTCCTCTAATGCAAATTCTCCTTCAGCCCTCACCTAGAGAGAGAGAGAGAGAGAGAGAGAGAGAGAGAGAGAGAGAGAGCATTCGGCAGCCCTGGTCATGATCTCCACATAACGCAGCCGAAATTCCAACCCGAACACGGTGGCAGGGCTTCATTTCTGCACCACTAAGCTGTGAAATTGTCGACTGAGTCACTGAGGCTCTCAAAAACTCACCTTCAAGCGTACCAGGTTTCCCAGAGCTTTTAACTGTTGTATTGCAAAAATAACTACAGCGTGTTCATTCCGATTGGCATTAAATGACAGATGTCAGACAGGGATCAGGTGAACGAGAAAGAAAATAAAAACCCTCACCTTGCTAAGCACTCGTTAAGTGCTTATTTATTACTCTGTTTTCTTCTCAAAGCACATTATTGAGTACATAGAATAAGGCTAATAAGAATGATATGCTATTTACGAAAGATTTTTCTTTTCAGATTCCAACTAGGGCTGAAACAATTAGCCGATGATGTCGACAGTAAAAAAAAACAAAAAAAAAAACTTGTGACTGGAGAGTGAACTGATATATAGTTTTATAGCTTCTACAATATAAGTGATAGCAGGAGTTAACATGCCTAATGGATGTTCCACATTATTAGCAGTAAGTTCAAACGCATAAAATGTACAGTCTTTGTTGTTACCCTTCGGCTGCTCCCTGGATGCCCATCCTGATGGAACCCTCCCATTTTATCCGCGCTTAGGACCGGCATTGAGAGTTAATGCCTCAGTGGTTGGATTGGTTCCCTGCAGAGGAATCGAGCCCGAGTCACAGCGGTGAGAGTACAGGATCCTGCTGCTGGACCAGCAGGGATGCTGGTTAATGGAAAATGTTTAACATCAGGATAGAACTAGTAACTTTATTTCACATTGGGCCACAGCGTTGTTGATTATTTTCCTATAACAGCTCTGTTAACACTCTCACGCATTCACTCACACACATTTATACTTAGAAAGCATTTAGAGTAGCCAGCATAAATTATAGTATAATTAAATTCTAATACGTATACTTATGATTACTATTAATAGTTATGAATATCATCATGCCACTAATGTATTGGGAAGCTGCACCACATGCTGTTGCTGTTAATGAACTGAGTGTGCACTAAAGTCACAGACATTCTCGGACGGATTAGAGGAGGAACGGCAACGGTCAAAGTACAAACAACATCTGGTCTGGCGGCTCATCTGAATAACACAGCGTGTGACCTAAGAGGCTATCTGGGTCTCTTCCGATTACTCTGTAACCACATTACAGTCCGTCACTTCTGATCAAGAATTTGGTCATTTTTCATACCAAGTTTCAACTAAAAGTTCTTCAGTATTGTCTGCAAATATAACGCCCGGTGTGTTCGAGCTCATTCTTAGGTCCTGTATTTCTAGTTCCTTTCAGTCAAGTAAGCTCATTATCATTCCTTCTCCTTTCACAAGTGTCATTTATTTTTATTTTTTTTCAGCATTAGAAGCACCCTGAGTTCCACCGCGATAAAAGCTCCGGTGAACTTTTACACTCTTTCTTCTTTAAGCATTACTTTAGTAACCGCTTGCAAATTGCACAAGCAATAACACATAATGACATGATGCAAGATCTTGTGAAAAGCACAGGCAGGCTATCAGATTAGCTCCTGCTTGCATCAGGAACATTGCAACCATCATCGTAGAGCCGGTGTGTGCGTAAAAATGCGGCTCGGGTCTGAGTCACTAGAAAAAATACCCATGACTCAAACACTGTTTTTAACCCTGATGAGAGTTTACACCTCAGGAGAAGCCACACTCTGGGTTGTTCCCTGGTTGAGTCAGAGCTGTCGCTGACATGCTAAGTGTTTTCTTACATAACTAAACACTTCCTCTTGCGGATAAAAGGAAGAATCGTTAAAGGTCACGTATAAAGGTGTGTGCATGGAATATTTGTCAGTTGTGTATTGGAGAACAAAGCACTGATTTGTACTGTGGGATTATTAATTGTAATTCTGCTGGGACGATGGTTTCTGTCTGATCATTGCACTGTTGTGTCATGCGATACTGGGAGGGCTGGTGTGGTTTTGAAAGTGTTTTCTCACTACTGAATCATACAACTCCTGTTGAAAGAGAAGATAAGAGTCTAGACTTGACTAGTGTTTTAAACAAAACACATTTTCTGGAGCTTATACAGCAGTTAAAAAGCATTACATGGCCACGGCACCTAAATCACCCATATGTCTGAGGGGTGGTTTGTAAAAACCCTTCACGTGGTCAGATTCTGACGTTTAGCCCGATATATCCTTCATACAGAGGATTAAAAATTGGTGTTTTTTTTCTCCAAATCAGATTGTTTTACGTTGAATTTAAGGTCATAATAAATCTATACAAAAGAAATACTAATATTAATATAACATCGATCTTTACAGCAGCCATCAACTGTTTAAAGAATTCTTAAATATGCTGATAATCAAATTCATCTCTTTATTATCGGATTTGGAACCCCCTGCCTACTTCTAGACTTCGAACCCCTTCTAATTTATGAAATTTATCTAATTTATGAAAGTAAAAGTCACTAATGGGTTTCAGACACGAGCCTCGGCATCGCCTATTTTACTTAGACCGATCTCTAGTAATAAATATAATTAACCAGAGAGTTATTCACATAATGATTCATAAAGTTGTGCTTGCAGTGAAATTGCTCATCTTTTTATGTTATTTCATCGAGGTTAGGTAAAATTAGGTTATTAAATTTTTTTTTTTTATCTTTTTCGCTCCTGATGATGATGATGTGACAGAGCAGGAGAATTTCAGTCATTACTACAGTCGTTATCCATCATCACTTTTGGTCAAAAAACCAAATTTGTCATTTTTGGCTGTTTTTGTAGGCAGAATTCTCAACAGTGACTCATGCTATTTGTTTCCCAGGCTGCCGGATATATTATCTCTATCTGTTTTTCCCCCACAGGGTGAAAGAAAGATGAACGGTGAAGCTCCTCCAACAATCACCATGGCTCTCATCAACCCTCAGGCTCCCCCACCGCAAGCAGAGAGCAAACAGTCCCCTATCCAGCAACTGTCTATCAGCGTGTGAGTGTCTCGAGTCTCGTGTTTTCCTGAATGTTTCACAGTCCTGATTTGGTTCGTAGTTCCTAGAAGACAGATTCCCGGCCCAAATCCAGGTGTTAATATATATTCCCAATCCAGTTGTTATATGTTCGAAACCCAGTTGAGCTAAACATTTGTGATATCATAAGATGTCATTTTTATAAAAAAAATGTCGATATTAATGACTAAAACTGCTAATTTATGTCTGACAATGAGGTCCACCTTCAGGCCTGTAGTTTGCTTATGTCATGTCTGTGGGTTGCTAGTCGATGAGACAGAGGTTATATGACATCTGGAGTAAATGAAGTTCAGAGTCATTCTACCTCTCCCTTAAATAGAACAGGAATGTGACTCATTTAAAGTTTTTCCCTGTCATTTTTGACTTGATGAATGGAAAACCCAAACTCTACATTTCTGTAAAAATGAAATGAAATTAAATTGAGGCACAGAAGCCTTTATTATCGGCACATATACATTACAGCACAGTGGAATGCAGGGGCAGTTAGGGTACAGCACCCCTAGAGCAGGGAGGTCAGTGGCATCTTAGCAGTGATGGGGCTTGAACCCCAGCCTTCCTATCAACAACCCAGAACTTTAACCACTTGAGGCCCCACTGCCCCTAAACCTAAAAAGAAAATGGTTTTAAAGTTAAAAACTGTTATATAAATGCCGTGCCTTTCACTGGAAGACAGACCTCATTTGACTTGGAAATCCGTTAACTGCCAATCAGCCTAGCTTTTTTGTGGCAAAGTAACAAAAGTGCAGAGATGCAGCTGTTCCTTTTGCTCTAGGTGTGCTGCCTTGTATTCCTACACGCCCCATCGCCCAGAGGAGCTGGAACTGAGCAAAGGCGAGATGGTGGGGGTTTACGGGAAGTTTAAAGAGGGCTGGTTACGAGGTCTCTCTCTCCGAACTGGCAAAGTGGGAATCCTGCCTGCCAACTACGTCACACCTGTACTTAGGTAAGACGCTGTTTGCTCACTGGTCTGTCCAGGCATTTTATACCATCTATTTTAGAATTCCAGGCAACAGCTGCTCGTCTTCAAGATTATATTAAACACACATTCATTTTGTTGCGGTGTGTTTACCTGATGTGTTCTGCCAAAAACCTGGCAACCCTGGTTGATAAAAAAAAAAAATCACAAAACAAGCTGCTAGTCTATATGTTGTGTATTCTTAACTGTCCATGACATATAGCGTAAATCAAGTGTTATAGCTGCTAACATTCTGTTTGTTTGAGGCTATATTGTTATTAATGTTCTCCTGCCACACTAAAATCAATGGTCATAAGCCAATGTTGCAGACGTGCGCCTGCTTTATAGGCCTCTATTAAACAGTCATAAATCAGGATATAAGAAGCTGGAATAGGAAGCACAAATGTGATTTAACTTTATTTACACTCACACATGAAGTGAAGATATATTGTTGTATAATTGTATTGCTGTAAACTGAAAAGAGGAGGCCTGGGTTAAACAACACTGACTATTGAAAAGAAAGTGTAGGATAAAGATGGATGGGTTATGATGATGTAAAGTATTTAAAGATCTGTAAAATTATGTAGTGTTACATCCAAGAAAACTGCAATGGGTCCGTGCAGTGGATATGGATATCTCTGTGGTTATAGTCTTGGTAGGCTGCTTGGATGTGGGGTCATGGGGTTATGAGATTGGTTGTGAGATTGGTGTTCGGGTCAGTTGTGGAGTCACTTGTGAGGTTGGTTGTGGGGTCAGTAGTAAGATTGATTTTGGGGTTAGTTTTTTGATTGTGAGATGCATCATGGGGCCAGTTGTGAGATTAATTGTTGGTTGAGTTTTGAGAATGGTTGTGTGTTCAGTTGTGAGATTGGTTGTGGGGTCGGTTGTGGGGTCAGTTGTGATATTGATTGTGGGGTCAGGTGTGAGGTCAGTTGCAAGATTGATTGTGGGGTCAGTTGTGGGTTTGGTTGT
>JAOTRN010000009.1:1426771-1437816 GCA_028566695.1 Bagroides melapterus
CTCTGGGAGGAAACTCCAAAACTATGATGGTACAGACACACATTAATCTCTCAGTGATCTTTCACACATAACCTAGATTTTTTTACTTTGGAAGCACAGCTGGCATAACTACAAGACAGAACTGATTAAATAAAAGATGCCTTATTTATAGTTTATCTTCAATTGTTGCTTCTTCTTTAGTGTGCAAACATTGGCCCAGCAGACTACAACTATGATGAGACCATCAGCACTTTGCGCTATGCTAACCGTGCAAAGAACATCAAGAATAAAGCGAGAATCAATGAAGACCCCAAAGACGCAAGCTTACGCCAGTTTCAGAAGGAGATCGAAGAGCTTAAGAGAAAGCTGGAAGAAGGTACACTAAAATAACCAACATGCTTGTACCATTTTATTACAATTATAAATGAGTTATAAAAGAGTAAAAGGATCTCAATGCCAGGGCCCAGGTTCAGTTCCTGGGCAGGGAATTGACCAAGCCACTAAGGGCTTAACTCTTAGTGTCTGTCCCGGATAAAATTGGGAGGGTTTCATCCGAAAGAACATCTGGTGTAAAACCTGTGGCAAATCAAATATGTCGTCCAGATGATCTGCTGTGATGACCTCGACCAGGGAGCTGCCAAAAGGAGAACAACAATATTGGCATAGTTGTGAATGTTTAGCCCACAGTTGGGTTTAATACATCAGGCAGGTATTAAGAATGCGCTACATTTTATTGCATTTCCCCAGTGTGAACTAAATATTAGCAATAAATATATGTAAAAGGCGCACCCATTGAGATATGGCTTCAACAGAAGACGTGTTGGTTTGGTCGGGGGATGAGAGGTTGTTTTGCAGTATGAAAACTAAAAACTGACTTAAGTCTTGAATCTATATTATTTCAAGGAGAAGAGATCTCAGGGTCAGAGGGCAGCGGCTCTGAAGACACAGATGAAGGGGAGGATGAGACTGCAAATGGTGGAGAGAGACACAGGAAACGACGAGGTTAGAGTCTCCAGCTCTCATACATGTTGTCTTCCATTGATCAGAGGCTGATGCAGATCGTTGCAGAATGGACTTTTACACTAATATGGAATGAGAACCTTATACATTATCATTAACTATTCCGTGATCTACTGTGTGTTCTACCCGTTAAAGAGTAAATATAGACTTCTAAAAACATCATCCACCATCGTTGAATAGATGGGAATTCTTGTTTCATCTGCTTACATAACAAAAGTGAGTCTCAGGCAGCGTGGACTGGATGGAAGGTCACTTGTGCTTCATAGCCAATGTGAATTCTGTTCCAGGCACATTGGCATACTCTTCTTCCATATGGCCATTATAAATACCCCTGTCTCCTACCTCAGGGCACTGCCAAAGTACACAGCAAGGGCAAAGAGAAAAAGAGGGATATGGAGAACAGAGTCACAGAAAGTCAGCATAGAAAGAGTTAACAGCAAATCAGAGCTGGTAGTAGATATTCTTAATTGTCAAGCATTATTAAGCAGGGTGACTTAGCTTGCTGGTCACTTGGGGTCCAAGTGCTGCTGCTGGCCCCTGAGCAATGCCCTTAATCTTCTATTGCTCAGTTGTATAAAATGAGGTTAAATGTAAGTTCCTCTGGATATGGGCATCTGCCAAATGCTGGAAATGTAAACCTATAAACAACAGTAGTTACATGATTCTTCCAACTCCCCTTTTGTTGTTGTTTAGTTATAGGATGTATGTCAATAAAGTTGTTTGTACAGAAGTTGATACTTGTCTCTAAAAGTTAAGTCTGGTACATGATACTTTTGACCCCCTTGAATTCTGATACAGAATTAATGAAATAATGCTGCCTCTAATCGATTAAAAAAAAAATTACCTCTGATGTGAACAAAATAGCTATTCTATTTGACTTGCCAAAAAAACTGTGAGTTAAAATGAAATATGTGGAGTTGGCCCACGTTTAAACTTTTGACCTCTATTAACTCTTTCGGTTTTTGTCATCTTTAAAGCTACATGAATTTCACTGTTTGATGCGAATGTCTTGTCATCAACTCAGCCTCCTCTCCTCTATTAACCTAATTCTCTGTAAATGTGATCTCTCCTAATGAAAACCCCAACACACAGGATTTGTGGAAATATTGGAGCAGGTGCTGTTAATATATAGCCATGTTTTGTGTTCAGGTTCATACATAACCACACAGATGCTCAAACATACACGGAAACTTCAAAGAATTTCTTCAGACTAATTCTGTAAACCTAATGCTAATGTCAGGTCACAGAGAGATCTGATCAAAAATATTATCTTGCAAACTGCTAAAACATTAGCTATTAGATGGAAAATATGCTGAGGCAAAATGTTAGTAAAGACTTTCAGCACTTTGGGGTCCAACGTCAATCCTATTTTTACTGTGAAACATATCACGCATCAATGGCTTCCTAAATAAACTTTAGGAAGAAAAATTTGATGCTAATTTTAATAAGGGTTAGATTTTAATTCTTACTTGTACCTAATATCGACAGGTTATGTGTCTCGGGGTGTGTCTGTGGGATGTGGAGCAGTGGGTAATAGTATGGATAGCTGTCTGTGAGGTGTTGACATGTTTACTCTGGGGGGTTGTTAGAAGTCTACATTGTCATCTACCCTGTACCCTGGCCAGTATACATACAAATCCTGTGTGCTAAAATCATTTTGACATAGCCTGTAAGATTTTGCCACAGCTAATAAGAATTACTTTGTGTTGTTTATTCACCCTTGCTGCTCTCAGGAAAGAAGAAGGTATCCCCAGACAAGATGGCAGAGATGCAGGCGAAAATTGAGGAGGAGCGGAAGGCCCTGGAGGCTAAGCTTGACATGGAGGAGGAGGAGCGCAACAAAGCACGAGCAGAGCTGGAGAAGAGGGAGAAAGACCTGCTTAAAGCCCAGTGAGTCTTGGCTGAGCCAGTTATCAAACAAGCACGCCTTTACTTGCCTTAGATGCTTAGTTTTCAATACTTTTTTCTTTGTGACTTTATCATCAAAGTTCTAGCCAGCTAATGAGTTATGTAGTTACTTCCTCAAGAAAGCTAACTATAGAGTGTGTTATTGATTTAATAAGCTAATATGTCTGTACAGAAGAACTTATTTAAATGTAAGGAGATGATGCTATGTTTACTGTTCATGCTCTGAGTAGGTGATCTGACATCATTTGCTGAACTTGGGTTTAATGAGACCTCCATGACTAGGATTAGCAATGAGTAGGAATTGCATGTTGAGGTGGTTTTTAGAGTAGAAGGGCAGAAATTCTTCAAAAATAAAAGGCCTTTATGTATTTTATCTGAAGAAACTGAATCTGAATATATAGAACCAGACCAGGTTATCAAGTGTTAATAAATGTATTAAAATTATAGTGTATGTGGAAGAAATAGAGATTATTTTTAATATATTATATATTATTTGGTTTACAGGCAGGAACGCCACCTCTTACTCGAGAAACTGTCTGCTTTGGAAAAGAAGGTGATTGTTGGAGGAGTCGACTTGCTGGCCAAGGCAGAGGAGCAGGAAAAACTTCTAGAAGAATCCAACAACGAGCTGGAGGAGCGATGGAAAAGGGCCAGTCAGCTCCGCAGAGAATTAGAAGAGAAGGAGGTAGGTATTCTTGCATCTTGCATTCTTACATTTAGTGCTGGGGTACAATGGTCAAGTCTGGTCAGGTTTAGTTCATGGCAGGATTGGTTTTGTTTTGGATTGTTCTACCCTCTCAGTTATATGTGTATTCCGGTTGTGCCTCACAATAGCAAGAGCGCTTGGACATTGAGGAAAAATACACCAGTTTGCAGGAGGAGGCCCAGGGGAAGACCAAGAAACTGAAGAAAGTCTGGACTCTGTTGATGGCAGCAAAGTCAGAGGTATTCTGAAATGTTTGCTAATATCTTTCTGTGCTGAAGCTTTTTGTTTATGCTTGAGTTGCAGTTTGATGTCAGAGCATACATCAGGGTCACCAGGGTTTTCCCTTGGGTTTTAGAGGGTAGAGTGCTGTCTGGATTCCAGGGTCTGGTGGAAGTTGTGGGGGGGTTCTTTGACTCAAATTGCTGAAAGGAAATTTGAAGGAATTTTAATGTTGGCTGCAGAGGATGAGGGTGCGTTCGCTGTTCCAGTTCATCCCAAAGATGATCAGTGCGGTTAAATGCTTTTTTTAGATGGCAGATCTGCAACAGGAGCAACACAGAGAGATTGAGGGCCTGCTGGAGAACATCAGCCAGCTTAGCAGAGAACTCCGCCTGCAAATCCTAATCATTGACACATTTATCCCTCAGGAATACCAGGTATGATTACATGCAAAAGTTTATATTTGTATCTTTAGGACAGCTTGATCTTTAAATAACTAATGTGCTAAATGACAAATTTGACAAATCACTAGATTGTCCTTATCTATGTCATTTTAAAATACATAAAGGTTGTTGATTGTTGGTACTAATCAGCCTAATCCTGATCTAATCAGTCTAAACTTTGTTCCCTAGGAAATGATTGAGAAAAATGTACACTGGAATGAAGACATAGGGGAATGGCAACTGGTGCGTGCTCATAATATCGTTTCCCTCCATGCACCTATGTTGTGGCTATAATGAACTAAACTAACATCTCTCTTTCCTTAGAAATATGTGGCTTTTACAGGGAACAACATGAGAAAACAATCTTCTGTGCCAGACAAGAAAGTAAAGGATGTAAATGTCACTTAAATTCCTAATACATTACGTATCTGTAATGCTTTATATACAGTGCAAGAATGTTGTTACGATTAGGCTTACTGAGCGTGATCTTTGTATTTATTTCAGCCATTTGAAGTGGATTTGTCCCATGTGTATTTTGCATATACGGAGGAGAGCATGCGCCAGTCTTTGATGAAGCTGGAGAGGCCCAGGACCTCAAAGAGTGGCAAGGCCAGACCCAAGACCGGACACAGGTCAGATCTTGATTTAGAAAATTGCAAAATGACAACAAACTCTTCACCAGGTCACAGCTTCAATAAGACCAGCAATTTCATCAACAGCAGCAAAACTACTCTGCAAACTAAGAGTTCCTTAGTTCTATGCAAAGTAAATTGACAAATAACTAGCTCAAATAATTCCTAAATAAAGACTAGCCCTATGGCCTTTCTGGCTTGACTTTTCTAATTCTCTATTCAAAATTGGGGCTAATTTACTGTTTAGCTTACAAAAACAAAAGAAACTGTGGTTCCATCCTGCCATATACTTAAATCTGTATATGCATTAGTACAAAAAAATTAAGCTTAAATGGAAGTAGCAGAGATTGTTGATATGTTAGTGTACATAGGTAGTAAAGTTAACTGCCATTACAAATCTGGCAAATCAGACTAATATTGTGGCTCAAACAAATTAAATATGTACATATGTACTGTTCTAGACTATTACTGCATCTTGACATTACTGTCCTATTATGTCAAGTGCAACAACAATTGTGCCCACTATAGGATGCTTGACAGTGTATTTAACATCACACAGAAATCATTACATTAGTTCTTACTAGATCTAAAAAACGGACACACAGGGAACGCCTACAAGTGACAGTGGTATCCAGTTGCTAAAACTGATGAGATGAACTGTGAATGCTTGTTACACTCTGCAGTATACAGTAATTGAATACATGACTATGCATCGCATTGATGGATTCAGCTTTTTGGGTTTTTTTCTTTTTTGTAATGTTTGGTTTTTACAGTTGTGTTGAGCTGGTTAATATTAAGATGTGTATCATTGTAATTATTTGTCTCATACAATTGAGATTAACTGCAGTCACAACAAAATAGCTGTAGTAATTCTCACATAGTCTGGTGTGCTTAATTCCACTTGCTAATATGTACTCAATGTTTTATAGGAAGCTTTCATCCAGGCCAGAGATTTCCATCGAGTCCCTGCTACAGTGATCATTAGTGTGTGACTGCAGGATCCAGACCAGTCATTTGCACAATAATAAAGTGATGTTCACTGTGTAAAGCTCTAAACATCTGGACTAAGTATATTGAAGTTTTGGTGAAGAAACAGGTATTCCGTGGACATGTGCTGGAATATTACAGTTCTTTATCCTTGTTTTAAAAACACTTTTCAGGGTGCATTCAGCAAAAAACATTTTTTAAACTACAAAACAAAACAATGTGTTACTTGAACCTCAACTGATACGTGGTAGACTCAGGCAGGACTCAGGACTGTGTAGCAATGCACAGTTTGTATCACATCATCATGTTTGCTGATGACACGATCGTGGTGGGTCTCATCCGCAAGAACAGATCTTCTGTGGAGATCGTCAAGAGCACCAAATTCCTTGGTGTTCATCTGGTGGAGAACTTCACCTGGTCACTCAGCACCAGATGAACACCAAGGAATTTGGTGTTTCTCAGGAATTTCACCTGGTCACTCAGCACCAGCTCCATCAGCAAGAAAGCCTAGCAGCATCTCTGCTTCCTACAAAGACAGGAAAGCCCATCTCAAAATCGCCACATCCTGACTATTTTTTACAGAGGGACCATTGAGAGCATCCTGAGTATTTGCATCACTGTCTGGTTTGAGAATTGCACCATCTCGGATTGCAAGACCCTGCAGCGGATAGTAAGAACAGCTGAGAAGATCATTGGAGACTCTTTCCTCTATCACTAACATTTACACGACACGCTGCATCCGCAAAGCTCACAGCACTGTGGATGATCCCAAACACTACTCACACACACTCTTCACCCTCCTGCCCTCTGGAAAAAAATGTACCAAAGCATTCTGGCCTTCACGGACTGTGTAATAGTTCCTTCCCCAAGCCTTCAGACTCAACAACTGATCCAAACTGCACCAAGCACACATACTCCTACACACACAAACTCAACTGTGTGGACTGCACTGATCTGCACTAGTACACACTCAGTATACAGCCATGTCTACAGCACCACCCATATCAAACTTTACATGTTGACGTTGCACAGGCTGTAATGCACATTCAGACAATTGCTGTTTTGTACAACTCATTACCTCACCTCATACAACTGCTGCTATTATGTTCATTCCTGTATTTTGCACATGTGCTGTAGAATATACAGTATGTTCACTTGTCGGTGCTGCTCTTGTGCTATATTGTCTTTTGTGTTGTTTGCACTAGTTTGAGGATTCCATGGCTGGGGCCCGTTGGTTTTCCACCCTGGACCTAGCCAGTGGGTAAAATCAGGTTCCTGTTACAGAGGGGGACAAGTGTGCTTTCTGTACTCCATTTGGTCTTTTTAAATGGAACCAGATGCCTTTTGGGCTTTGTAATGCCCTAGTACGTTCCAGTGATTAATGGAGCGGTTGTTCGGTGATCTCTTCTTCTGTACCTTGATAATATTGTGGTGTTTTCATCCTCTGTAGACCAACATTGTGCTCGGATGGAGGTTGTTTTGAACCGCCTGCAGAAAGAAGGATTCAAGGTGGTTTCTTTCAAAAAGAAGTGCGATATTTGGAACATAATATCTGCAGAAGCTGTCTTCACTGACCCAGGTAAGGTTGAGGCAGTTTCACAGTGGCCTGATCCAAGTAGTGTTGCAGAGTTGCGTTCATTTCTTGGCTTTGCCAGTTATTATTAGCGTTTTGTGGAGGGGTTTGCTAAGTTAGCTGCCCCTCTCCATAAGCTGATGGTGATGCTATAGCATCTCCAAAGCACAGAATGCGTGGGGCCCTTGATTTCTCTGAAGCCTGGCCTGTAGTAGAGTGCCTGAGTAGCTTTGAGGTGTTGAAGGGTAGACTTACCACAGAACACAGTTCTTGCCTATGCTGACTTTCCACTACCTTTTATATAAGTGGTGGATGCCAGTCATGGAGCAGCACTTCCAGGAGCAGCGAAGTGATAAAGGTCAGTGTGGTGAGGAGAACAGGAAGGAGCAGGGGCATCGTAGGTGAGGGTAAAGGGGTGACAGTGCATAGGGCCCTGCCATGTGAGGGGGCCCTGGCCGCCCTGCCCTCGAATATCCTAAAATGTTAAGCTTTGGCAGAATCAATCGGCACACACACGTCTGTGTTGACGGTGAAATGTGTACTTATTGTGAAATTATGAGGAAATGTGTAATTAGTATTTAAAAAAGGCGATGAATAGATGATGGAAAGGGGCCCCCACACATTGTCTTTGCATAGTGCCCAAGATTTGGTGCTACATGCCTGGGAACAAGTACTACTGGGCAGCGTTCTAATGTACACCACCTTCCATGATAAGCAGGAGCAGGTATGGTGTTGAGTACAGAGGTGCTTTTGTTCTGGCCTTGAAATTGATAGTTCTGTGTTGGGCTGACAGTAGCTACAGGTATGTGCGGATAGCATGTAATGGTTTGTTAACGATTTTGTTTATCTCAATGAAGAAGATGAACCTGTAGTAGATTTAATCCAAGCTAGACCTATCTAATATTGCGGAGACTGGTAGAAGATCCAAGTACCATTAAGGCCACCGTCCCTTTCTTCGATTTTATAAAAGACCCAGACGATGAAGAGGTTGAACCTGTAGTAGATTTAATCCAGCCCTTCCAGCTAGAACTATCCAAAACAACTACTGCTCAGGGCTAACAGCAATAGTCACAGTAGGAATAAGAATTGTAAAATGGCAGAGAGGATTGGCAGTGTCCACAGTAATAGATATAATAAGCTCATTGGCAAAGGAGTACTAGGGAAAGAACCCAGTAAGGCCTGGGATAACTGTTAAACAAATAATTATACAGTTAATTTGGTCTCAAAATGAGAAATGAAGATAAGAAAAACATTAAAAAAAAACATGATAAAATGGCATTACAGGACAGGAGCGCAGTGGCCCAAGGAAGAAACATTTTCAGAAAGGCAGTGTGAGGAAGTCAAAGGAAGTTTGAAGAAGGCAAAGAAGTGAGGAAAAGAGAGGAAACAATACAGAAAGTTATACAGAGAGAAGAAGAGGGGAAATGGCAAAAGAGAGGGCACAACAAAAAGACTTAAACAGAAAGGACTGAGAGAAGAAAGCAATGATTACTTAAAAGATATAAGACTGTCTACCAGCACACCATCCACACCAGAGGCAAGCGAGGTGGAATGAAACTGCCAAGCCTATTGTCTGATAGATGGCGCCTGATCTAAAAACGACAAGTACTCCAGAGAGCAAGAACAGTGGGAAGAGATGTCAGAAGAAGACACTAGAATCCAATCAGCATCAAACAACAGCGGTGAAGGAAATACAAGTGCACTGGTGAGAAGATGAGTAAACAGAATGCTGTACATAGAACCACAGGGAGAAGCACTGACAAGAAAAGAATACCAACAGCTACAGAAGGAATTGACACTGTCAGTCAACTGGCTGGAACAGTAGTTTAAGCAAGCTGATGAAACGGCAACAGCAACAGAAAGAGTTCTGGAGAAAATCACTGCAGATGAAAGAGAAAATATGACAAATGGAAGATGAACTCAAGGAGTGAAGAGGATCTAGCAGAACTGGGAAACACACCAAAATCAGGAAGACAGCCACCAGGACAAAAGATGGACAAGAGACTGAAAGGGGCGGAAAGTTCAGAGAGGACAATCAGACATCCATGAAGGTATAACATAGAGGAGGACTTGCAGCCAGAAATAATAGAAGAACCAGAAGTGAATCAATGCCATCTAGTGGCTAAAAAGGGAGAAGTACGATATGTACCCTGGTCATTCATGGGCAGGACTGGATAAGCAAACCAACTTCCAGACATGCCATGGTGTACACAAATGAACAACAAAGTTTGAAGAAAAAACAACTGGTCACCTGCTGGCAATTGGAGATATCAAATCCATACTAGCTCAAGTGGTGCTGGCTGTGGTGCTGAAATGCCGGTGCTTCTGCCGGAATTTCATGCCGCTCTCCGTGGTGCTTAATTCGGTTCTTTTGTCTTTGAGTGCGGCGGAGGCCACGCCTCCATCTCAGGGCCCCCTCCTTAGCTTGCAGTCCCTGCCTACCAGCTGACATGCCCAGAGGGTGTATCCCTGGGAGAGCCCACCAACGTTCCCATGCTGAAATGAGAAGTCCTGCAACGAGAGGAACCAGCGGGTTACCTGGGTGTTGGTGTCCTGGCTTTTGCCATTCACTGCAGTGGGTCGTGGTCCATGACCAGAGTGAAGCGGCTTCCGGCAAGGTAGCACAGTTCCTCAACAGCCCACTTTCTTGCCAGGCTTCCTGTTCCACAGTGGCATAGTTCTTCTCGGTGGGGGTGAGTTTTCGCTGAGATGAACAGGACCGGGTGCTCTTTGTCCTCAAACTCCTGAGACAAGACGGCCGAAAAAGGAACGTACCTGCTACTTTGATGTTGGCTGGGGGTAGTCTCTTACTGCCTGTGGTCTCGTCCTCTCTCTGTGGTTTTGGAAGGCCTCTTCCAATGTGGTACCACAGGTATTGTGCCTCGGTCAACCTCAAATGTACTGCCAGTGGCCGCTGCTGATGCTAAATGCCATCTTTTGCCAGGCATCCGGGGCCAGTGAAACCTGCTTGTAACCCTTAGTGAGATTGAGCACGGAGATGTACTGAGCCCTTCCCAGTCATGTCAAACTCGGACACCTGGTTAAGCCTCCAGAAGTCTTTACAGAGCTGGATGGTGCCATCTGGCTTGGGCACCACAAAGATTGGGCTTGACCACGGGCTAGCAGATTCTTCGATAATTCCTTCCTGCAGCATTTTGGCCATTTCCTCCTCTAGCATGGCGGCAGGCTTCCAATATAACTGCTGACGCACCACAATCCCAGGATGGGTTTTGATCTTGTGCCGAACAACATGATTGTGCCCCGGCTTGTGCGCAGAAGACATCAGCGAACTGGTCTTGAACTCCACAAGATCTTGGTGTTGACTCCCCTCGGCTCCCCTCTCCACCAGGGCACCCTCTTGAGGATCTGTGCAGACAGAGGCAAGGACAAAAGACTGCCCGCATTCCCCACCAGTGTATCGACTATTAATGGCATGAAATAGTTCCTTTTATGATAGACACGGGTAGACACTTCAAACATTTTGAAGTAACAAAGACGGATGTGACTGCAATGATACTACTGACAGACAAACTAGAGGCATGACATCACATTCCAAATGCCACCCCACACATCTCTCT
>JAOTRN010000009.1:1453579-1465994 GCA_028566695.1 Bagroides melapterus
TTTCACTAATATTAGTAGTCATTCCTGCTGAGATTTACGTGTCAGTTTTCCCACAGGACAGCTAGCTATCTAGCATAGCTATGAATCAGCATGATAGAGAGGATATGCTGCACTGCTGCTTCTTGGAGATGCAAAGATATGAACTGAAGTGTGTTAGGGGAGTCGATAATCAGTATGACTGAAAAGAAATATTGAAGCAGAAACACAATAACACTGAAGCGGTCGGTCCAGTATTTGGGCTTCAAAATGGCTAGGTCTGTAAAAGAGTGATGCCACATGAGACATAAGGATACATCTAATGTTGTTGATTCATATGCAGACTTATATAATATGTGAATCAGTCCAGAATCCTGATGGTATGACTCGCAAATATTCTGGTTGTGTTTAACAAAAACTAACAGAAAGTGTAAAAGAACCGAAAACAATAAAGATTAACAGTTGGTCTATATTTTTTTACAAGTATATGAGAATATGAATTTAGAGTGCTGTGCAGATTGTTTGCAATTCCGTTTCCTGTGCTGCCTCTTGAAAATGATACAGTATGTCAAAAGTTAACTCAATGTGCTTAGCATACCTGAAGACCTTGAACAAACTTTACTAGCAGGTGCATGAAAGAACAGGAGTGCAAAACAAAGGAACATCATTTAAATGAGCACAGGTTTGAAAACAAAATATTAAAAAATATATTTCTATAGCAAGCTTTTAGTGTAATAGTGTTCTTACTTACTTAATATCTTAATGGAGGTCACACAGAGCCTCTGCAAGTGCTAGTTAAGTGTAAATGTCAATGCAATGCAAATGAAGATACAGCCCTGTGGCATACCTGAAACAAGAAAGGACAAGATATAGTGTAATGTTAATCTCAGCCTTTGATTTGCCTTAAAGTCATTTGCTTTAGGATTGCACAGTCAATTTTACAGTTTTACAAAACTTTTTGGGATAGAATTACTTTCAGGAGTAAAATCAAACATGTATGAATATTGCTGCTGAGGTGATATGATGATATATTTGAATAAGGAGTGGCCATGAATTTACATATTGAGGCCAGGAGTTAATATTTCAAGGCCATAACTATTATGTTCTGGACACTAGAGACAAAAGTCATAGGCACAAACTATGAAACCTGAGCTCAACTTAATATTTAGTTTATCATCATTCTTAATATCTGCTCTTCTATTAATTATTTGGATATTAGAGATCAATAATTTGTGTTACAAATTAGCTTAAGGGCTAATGATATACACATCTCACAATGCTAGCGACTCCTGTAGATAAGTTGCATTATAATTATAATAGAACACACAAACACACACAAACACATCTCACAGCAGGATTTCTTCCCCAGAATTTAAAATAGCACATTTTACATAAGGTCATGTGCAAAAATGCAAGGCGATTGTTTAATGTTTAGAGAAAAAGCTGGCTTGGTGCCTGTGGACACAAAAACAATTCAAGCATCTGTTTATCATATCAATGGTGAATCAACCAGATTTTTATGCTGCATTTAAGAATGAAAAAGACAGGATTAACTCAATTTTCCAGCATTTCATCATTTATCAGGCACAGCTGTCAAGCTTCAGCTTCAGCTTTAAATACATATTGTGAATAATTGTGATTATAGTCATCTGATAAAAGAGTAATTGCTCTATCTCAAAGTCTTGTGCACTATCCTCGGTATCATGTGTAGTTTTATATGTGTGTGGAAAAAAACCAACTTGTTAACCTTAGTAATGTCATATAAAAATACTGCATGAATGTATTCTCTCTTTCAAGCATTCAATCTTTCACATCAACACAAACTTATAAACATTATAGTAAACACAATAATCAGCAGAATGCTGATATGATATTGCCCAATGCAAAATGTAGAGACGTGTCTCCCTGAAATTGATCCTTTTTTCCTGAAGTGTTTAATTGATCTTAAACTATGGCTAAGTTGCAAATAATTACAATTTCCATTTATTAAATAATGCTACATTGCATTCACGTGTCTCTAATATAAATTACAGCCATAAACAAGTCATGTTAGTAAGTTACAGCCACTTGGTCAACTGACCTGGAAATTGCAAAGCTCTCCAACTAGAGAACATTCATGTCATAAACGTAGTGATGTAGTGATACATCAAACCGTTATAAAGCGCAGAGTCATTAAAGAATTTTAAAAAATACATCTCCTTTTAAAAAAACTTCACCTTAGCAACAATTGTATGTTATTCTTAAAAATCTCACATTGTTAATTAATTTATTATTAGACTCGGCTTTCAAGGAGAATGTGCTATACAAGTCTGTGTAAATGAGCTGTTACTATAGAAACACTAACATATCAAAATAAGCTCCTTAATATAAACCTGGGATTTGCCTTGCAGTCAGTATTAATCACAGAACTGCTGTTATATAATATCAATCAACACGGTCTGACCAGCTCTGTGTTATTAAGGAAGTTAACACCTACACAGAATACTAGAATGCTCAAGAAAGCTACCCTAACCTAACCCCAGACTGCTCTGAGGATGTGTAAGGAAAGAATTTGCATCATGACCAAAAATAACCAGGTCACCCATGAGGTAGTAATTAACTCTTAAAATGTAAAAATAATTAATTGAAAATAATTAAATAAAATATTTTTAAATAATAAAAAAACACTTACCGTCTTCTTTTTTTAAATACATAATGTTGTATTAACAAAGAGTTAATAAACATATTCTAGAATTTATTTCAATAATATTTTGGTTCAACTCTTTGAGAACTAACTGAACAATAATCACGTTGTTTTCTAATTATTTGACCTTTATTGTTTTTACAATAACTCAAGTGTACTAACCGCTACAGTGACAAATAACACGTGCATTAAGACCAAAGCACTATATTACAGTGTTGAAATAAAAACTTGTACTGTATTTTTTTTAAAAACTAGCATTTTATTTAGACTGTAATTAAGAATATTGTAATAAACCTTAGAAGTTTGTATGTGAAAGTTAAACACTGCAAGAGTTAATTCAATTCCTAAGTATTTTTTCCTTTTGTTTAATCTAAATTATTTGTTGTATCAGTCACTGTGTTGCATTAACACAGTGTGGTTCAAAACTGTGTAGGTGTTAATCCAACACTGAAGTTTAACTAAACACTAAGCAGTTTTTTTTTGTTTTTTTTTATAACATATTGAGTCTTTCTGTTGTTGTCCAAAGCAGTGACGTACAACAGAATGTGTACGTGTTAAATGAAGTGTTAAATAAAGACCATGTGTTGTAAATACCTAAAATACATTGCAAGTTTAATTCAATAAAAATTTACTTCAACACCGTAAGGACTTACAGGACATTCTGTTTTGCATTAAATTAAACACTTTCAGTGCTGAATGAACACTGATAATAAGGACAGAAATAAACATTAGGATGTTTGTATTATTCGTGCATCCGCTTGTACAGTGATCTGGAATGTTTTTTTTTTAACTGGGTGTAATGCTCAAGGAATCGGGGACAGTGGAGGATGTCCTTGGGGTTTAGGTTGCTGCTGGATGAAACCTGAAGCGCTGAGTGTGTGCGGCGGTGGAACGGTGCCTTCTCGCCACTCGACGTCAGCGCGCGAGCGCGGCACGGGGCTCGCGTGTCACTCAGCCCCGGTTTGGCTATCTCACATCGAGATGGACGCTGCGGAAACCACACGGCGCGTTTAGAGTTTTTGCAAAACATCATTTCCTTCCTGCACGGATATTTATCCAGGCTGAGGAGCAATATCCAGGACCTTTTTTTAATGTGTGCAAGAACCGAGGAGTTAAAAACGCGCGCGCTAAAAAGACGAGCTCTCAAGCCCGTGCTATAAGTTATTTCTTATATAAGCTGCATGGAATGGCAAAAAGGAATAAGCAGATGGAAAAACATTAAGGAAAAGATGTTTTTCCCCTCTTGAGGAGAGTATATTCAGCTCTTGGGAATACAGATTTTTCCTGCATAATGCACAAATCATGTAATCTGGCAATGATGTGCTTTACAAGGCTATTCTTCACTTCATTTAATGTGTCAGTGTGACTGAAACGCAGCCGTGCGCTTTGGATGACTCCGGATGGCTTTGCTGGAAAGCAGAACATGTCAGTGACCGGAGAATAGGAGGAAAATTTAGGGTGAGTGAAATAATAATAATAATAATAATAATAATAATAATAATAATAATGGTGATGATGATACTTTTGACATTAACATGATTAAGGTGGTAAAGATGCTTATTAATTTGTAAGAAATTCATTTACACACAGTGACTTTTGATATGCAAGAACATAATTTGGATGCAGCAAGGAAACCAACTGATGCTGCAACATGTCCTCAAACAACATCTTGGGAAGTAAATATGTGAGGTTTTGGATGTGAGAATACTAAAACAAACCTCAAATCCTGAACAGGAAAGACACTGGATGCCTGTGAGATTATAATCTGTCAGGCTCTGCTCTCAGTCTTTCAGTGGGTTCCTGCCAGTTATGATGCAGTAATTTCTGGAAGGAAAAAAACTGGCAGTGATGGATTTGAATATAACAGTCATTGACAGCGGTTTGTTGGAGAGTGACCAATCAACGAAAGTTCTCACCGGCTGCTTCCTGTCTCTCCTCATTCTTTCCACCCTGCTGGGAAACATGTTAGTTTGCGCAGCGGTGACCAAATTCCGCCATCTCCGCTCCAAAGTCACCAACTTCTTTGTCATCTCACTGGCTGTGTCAGATCTATTGGTCGCCATCTTGGTCATGCCTTGGAAGGCTGTAACAGAAATTGTTGGCTTCTGGCCATTTGGATCATTCTGTGACATCTGGGTGGCTTTTGATATCATGTGCTCAACAGCATCCATCCTTAACCTTTGTGTTATCAGTGTAGACCGGTACTGGGCCATTTCCAGCCCCTTCCGTTATGAGCGAAAGATGACTCCCAAGGTGGCATTTGTGATGATCAGCACAGCTTGGACACTGTCTGTGCTCATCTCCTTTATCCCAGTGCAGCTGAACTGGCACAAGGCGCAGCCAGCAAGCTTCCCGCTGCAGAATGCTTCTCATGGGGCACCTTTAATGGACAACTGTGACTCTAGCCTCAACCGAACCTACGCCATTTCTTCCTCCCTTATCAGCTTTTACATCCCGGTGGCCATCATGATTGTGACCTACACACAGATTTATAGAATAGCGCAGAAACAGATTAAGAGGATCTCTGCACTGGAGAGGGCTGCTGAGAGCGCCAAGTTCCGGCACAACAGCATGGGCAGCAACTGCAACATAGACTCAGAAAGCTCCTTTAAGATGACTTTCAAAAGGGAGACCAAGGTGCTAAAGACTCTGTCTGTGATAATGGGAGTGTTTGTGTGTTGCTGGTTGCCGTTCTTTATCCTTAACTGCATGGTGCCGTTTTGCGAGCGTAACGTTCCCTGTATCAGTCCCACCACCTTCGACATCTTTGTGTGGTTTGGATGGGCAAACTCTTCTCTCAACCCCATTATATACGCCTTCAACGCAGACTTCCGCAGAGCTTTTGCCATTCTGTTGGGCTGCCCGAGGCTTTGTCCGGGTCACAATGTCATAGAGACACATAGCCTAAACAAAAATTGAAATTACCCTGCTGCAGGGTTCTCTTCCTCCATGGGGTCAGAAGGTATTCTTATTATGTGAAGGAACCTGCTCTAAAATGCAGCCTATTGCACATTCCCCAGTGCCAGAACAATCATCTGTACAAGAGGGGTGAAGGGATTTGAGATTAAGGCTCTGAGAAGAAAGCCCTCCTGCTGTGCTGGGCACCAGTTCTGATGTTTCTGTTTAGGGGATAATCTTTATGACAGGCAGTGCTCCTGACTCCAAACACTGATTGCCTTGAAATCCTGCAGCTACGGACTATTTCAGGCATGAGCAAATCATACGACTTCAAAGGACCAGGCCTTTAGGAATTCTGTATATCCTTCTCTGTGAATATGTTTCACTTACGGACCTTAAGAATGACAACGGACAATGAAGAATGTTTCTATGGAAAGGAGTTTAAATGTGACTGAAACTGTGTAGAATGAATAGTCTATATATAAACTGGAATTGAAAGTAATGACTTCCACTGGGAAACCACAGAATACAATAGGACATGCTTTCACTTCTCTCTGTAGCTCACTTCCAGTTTTTAAATTGAACTGCTAAACTCTAAGGGGCCAAGACCTCACTAGAAAGCAGGGGTGGCTAGTCTAAATGCGTTTACCAGGACTTTCATAGATATAAAAACACATCATTTTAAGGTTTTATTTTTTGCATTCACATCAAATTATTTGCCACTGACAAATGTCTTAAGATGGATTATATAACTATATTTTTTAATTCAAGTGCAACAAAGGTTACACAGAGCGGTATGAGTGACAGTCATGTGAGGTGTTTCCAAGGAGTGAAGCATCAGCTAGATGTAATCTCCATTGGCATTTCTCTGACAAATCTAAAGCACATCAACAGTGATAAATGGAAACAGACCTTTCATGAATTTAGGAACATGAATCATGAACACAGCTATCTATTTGTCACAATAGTGTATGTAATATTTACCCCACATCAGAATTATTATGAATCATTGTTGATCAATTAATAGACACTAGATTGTAAACCTACCAATTTAACCAACAATCACTGAAATAGAAACGTAGTACATTTATTTCTTGGTCAGTAATCGAACATCAAGATGAATATAATCTATTTGGGGGAAACGGTAGAAAAATACATCTACTTTTTAGAACATCCCCCTAAACCTCACATTATTCATAAGATGAAGCTTTATATCCTGGCTTGTTCCAAAACAAGAGGGCAGATGGTCAATTATGAGATGGTTGTTCCGCGATTGTCATAATGAATATGTATGCTGTTCGTTGGTGCCTATGCTCCTCTAAACTTGCTTTTCTATTACCAAACTCTGACAGCTAACTACAAAGACAAACAGAACAGATGGTCATTAAATATGAATACAGAGATGGAAATGAATTACGATGAATAAGCCCCCGTGAATGTGTATGTGGGTTCGTTGTGATTATGACCACAACTGTTTTCAGAAGATGCCTATGCTGCTCAAAGGGTATTCTACCTTTATCTCACTAACAAACAACTTCCACTGCTATATCAATTAATTAACGTGAGTTATGTGCAATTCTACAACGTAGCTGTATCTCTAAAGTGCTTTGGGAATAAGAACTGACGATGTGTAAAGGAAACGGTGGCTCATTTGCTTTAAAGTCGACCTAATTGTTTGGGAATGAGAAAATGATGTTAGAGGCTTGGAGTGTCAAAGTATTTACAGAATGGGTGTTAATTTGCTCAAGATGATGAACTCCCTCGGTGTTTAACTCGTGATGGAAGGTCAGTAATGATCCTGAACTTCATCCATCAAGAACACTATAGTACACAAATGAACAAGATGCTTCATCTTCTAACTGTACCACTGTTGAAAATGGAAAAAAAAAGTGGAGTATGTTCACTACCACTGTTGGAAAACTCTAGGTGATTTAGATCATCACAATAAATGTACTATTATGCTATATGTAATGTGAGACATTATGTTTAAAAAATACTACTAAATTCATTGTGGTGTGCAAATAGTTTTATCTCAGCCTGTGCTGTGATCAAAGATGGACTTCGTCAGGACTATTCGGTCAGAAGAAAGACCCAGAAACACCTCAGACTAAATAAGTGGTCATGCTCTCTGCACCTATAGTGTCAGAACCTCTTTTCCATGAACTTTTTGTTGAATAAAATTTGTGTTGATTTTGTTGCCATACTTTTAACGTCTCGTCTTTATCTCACGTACTGTAAGACTGATGTGAGTTTCCCCTGTCAATACCACACTGTTCATTGTGGGAAGAGGCCCAGAAACAAGCGCCGGCTGAATGTCACACTCTCTCTTGTCCTCTGTGCGATGAGATGTGAACAGGAAACAATAGCAGACAGGAGAAACTGGGCCTTGGCATCCTTTATGACTTCATTAGTTTCTACAGCGCTGTGTGACAGAGCACTACTGACATAAATACAGATAATAAGCTCAAGACCAACTGGAGGAACTCTAGATTCAGACAGATTTTTTTGCACAGCCAGTCTTTGTGACCGTGTTAAATTCGACCGTACGCAGTAGGGCCTTCCGCGCTGTCATTAGTGGTCAGACTCAGATTGAAAACTCTCATGTCAGACACAATGGGCAGCATATTGAGTGACTCATTAAAGACTAGACACAGAATGAAGCACCAATATCACAGCGTGTGAGTCACTGTGGTAATCCAATGCAGTGTTTGGCATCTAAGCCACACTTACAAGCCCAGGTAGCAATGGAAACACTTACTATAATTACCTTGCTCGAGTTCATTAGTATTTCATGACATGCACGGTCGGGGACACCGTCATAGCGGTGTTACGCAAACACCAACAGGGTGTAAATTTAATTTTTGCTCATTGAAGGATGGCACCCTAGTACCTCATGTTGGTGATTTTCTTACAGCGAGATCAGATTAACGAGTGTAATACAATAAAACTGCGTGACATAATGACAGTGTTTCCTGTATGGCTTGTTCAGCACATCCAAATTAGCATAATATTAAAATCTACATTTTTATGTCGTCAATTTATAATGAAATCACACAGGGGTGAGAAAGCGCTGTTCTTTATTTAGAACTAGTCTGTTACAATAGAAGTGACTCCGCATATGACCGCTGGATGTCAAGGTCACTGTGTAGCTTTAGGGAGTTCTTTGCTGGCAAGTGAGTGTTTGTGAGTTTGGTGTGTTTGTGTGTGAAAGAGAGAGAGAGAGAGAGAGAGAGAGGTGCTCAACTTGTATATTATAAATATCTCCAACTTTTGTTTTGGACAAAATGCTGTAACACCGGGGAACTCCAGTAGCACTGATGCATTAATATAGAGAAGTCTGAAGTTGACAGGGTGTTTCTGTACTGGCTTTCAGGGTTAATGCAAAGTCATAGTGTAAAATTGGACCCTGGGAAGTGCAATCAAGTGCTTAGATAAATCATATTTACTCTCGCTGAAAAATTAATAAATCTCAATTGATATTATAATGCACCCAGAACTAATGCATTTGTAATGTCTCATATGACATAGCTGTGACAAAATAATGAGAAGAGCACAGGGAGCTGCAGCAGAAACGAAGGGAAATGTGTCAGCCCATGCACACGTTGAGTGACACTGATGCATGTTCACCAACCCTGTGGCTGAGTGTGTCTGGGTGTCTCAATGATCAGGGTCTTTGTTTTTCCACAGTGGGCTGATTTGAACCTCACCAGGATCGATGGGATTGTTAAACCTGCTAAAATAAGCATCATTCAGCTCAATGCATCTGTTGTTCCTGGTTTCTGTGACCTCTATATGTAATCTATCTCAATAAGCCAACTTAATATTCTGCTTAGTCATCATTTTTTAAATTTAGAAGCGACAAGGTCAAGTTTTTTCACTGGCCTTTACAAAAGTGGTGTTATAAGAAAGTCCCCACCTGCAAAATTCATCTTTCCACCTAACAGGATGTATCAAAAAGAAGTACATTCAAGACATATAATTATTTTTGTCCCTGGAATACACTGTTAGTGATCGGCTGTATCTTATACTTGTAATTATTGTAAAAAAAATAAATAAATAAAAAATAATAATAATTGCAGCACTTAATATGTCCAGAATCCATAAAAAAAAGCCTGCAAAGCCTCTTAAAAGAATTAACATTACTCTACTTCATGTCTACATTATTCTACCTTTATTTTTTGATACATAGATGCTCTGACTTTTTTGTGATTCAACCAATCAGATCAGAATTTTCCATCCATCAAGTGACCAGTTTAAACATAATCTATATTACTTTACACAAGGAAGACTTTACCATGCTCAAGGTCAATTATACCTAATCCAGCAAAAATGATGTAGATGATCAAAATATTAACCCATTTATTTTTCCGTTTTTAACCCTCTCTGATGTAAGCAAACCCTTAAAGCTAAAGCAAATCAAATAAATTAAAAAAAGTCAGAAACCCAAATCGATACTACATTTTTCCTACGTTAACGTTAAAAGCAAGTTGCCTAGCCGCAAACGCTTTCTTTATAGAGCCTTGAATTTTCCTAGAACAGATAAAAATCACAGCAGAAATGACTCATTTCAATAGCATGTATACTCTGAATAGTAATAAAAACTGCACAGGTTCAGATATCTTCACAAGTTGAAAACATTTTCAGATACTCTTAGGTCTAGTGCCAAACAACCTGCCATTTTGAGAAACATTAACCAAATTAATGCTTCTGCTACTTTGGCCTTTCAAATACTCCCACAACAAATAACAATAATTCCCCCAGCACTCATCACTCCCAGGCTAAATAACCCTGAACTACCTAATGTACCTATAACACCACTCTGCACTAGTCTATTGCTAATCATCGGATCAAATCGTCTGTACCAAATTACCCCAAATCCTCAAATCTCCAGTTTACATACCACACTCTATTAATCCAATTAGCGTTCAGAATGACTTTTACATCTCAAGCCTGCTTAGCACGTCAACTAAAGGTTCCTTCAAAAACTTAAAATTTGATTTTTTCCCCCCTAAGAACTGTTGCTAGTGCCAGTCATTACCCGACCTCATTACGCATGGAAATGAGCAGAGTGCACCATGCGGGTTGTAATAACACAACTCCCTGCAAGGATAAATCAAAGCAGCCATCAGGCAGACTTCCCCATTAATCCTCTCTGATCCACATGTCCCATTCACATGTCAGGCCCAAATGTTACATCTGCCTCACATCTTCTACTGTTTCAAAGAGGCCCCATGGTGATACTTAATAGGGATGAGCATGTTTCTATTGAAAAATGAAAACATGCATGAGTTGTCTTACTGTGTTTACACAAAATCAATTAAGTGTTGTAGAAGTTGTTGTAACGGTGGATTATATCAAGCCCTTAAATCGTATAAACACCCAACAGTTAAGAATCACGTGAAGGTCGCAAATCTTGTTTTTATTAATCTAATGCGGTGCTTGTCAATCATGCTTAGGATTAAACCTAAAAACGAAACATGATATTAGCATTTTGATGGCCTAATAGCTTCACAATTCCCCATATTAAAAAGTCCTGACTGAACCCGTTATTGCCTTTCCTGTTATTGTCGCTTTCATGAGCAGGGCGATAACTGTAGAATTTAGCTGATGAATAATCATCATAATGCTGATTAGATGTGGATGGATTGGCATTTGAAGGACGGTGCAAAGGGAAGCTGTGTCATGTTTGAATGGATGAAATGCTAATGCAGCACCCTTTGGGCATGCTCCTGAAGTGCTGCCTGTCCAATCTGACTCATCTCATCACATCAGTGCCATTTGCAGACAGATGCCCTCTATCATCAGAACAAGCAAGCAGCATCGAGGGATAGAGCCAGAGACCAGAGCAGGGGAATGAGAGAGAAAGACAGCAAGACAGACAGAGAAAGAGACACGTCCCGACTCCAACAAATTCAACAGCCTGATTTCTCTATTCCTAACTACAACCTCACACCCCGCCTCCTACTGTTCTTATGGTTGATACTTTTTGTTCCTACCGTTGTTTTGAGTATTCCTACAATTATTATTAATTTAATTATCAGCAAGTAAGAACAAAAAATGGGTCCCAGAAACTTTCCCAGAAATCCAGACACGTTCACACTTTTCTAGGACACGATTTAGGACAAACTTTAATGTTTCTACAGCAGACTGTGCCAATTCCCTTATCCAGAAAGGCAACTGTTACTTCAGGTGCCAAGTTGGACACGTTTCAAAAAGTGTGAAATGTGGCTGAGTGTGTCCCGAACTCCTGCTGCCTCTGACATTCAGCGCTCCAAGAAGGATGTGCAACTCTCAAGTAATGAAGGGCTTACTTTAGAGCACACCTGAGCACCAGAACACTGCTGTGTGAATCACCTACTGCACAATATGGAGTAAAGAAATAAGTCGGTGTTAAAACGCAGCCCACCTCCTAAGAATTAATTACCATCAAAATAACCAGGATAATAGACATGCAAGTCCTCCGACTCCGAGAATGTAAGCTATGCACAATTTTCAGAGTCACACCTTGAAATGTTATGTTTAAGTTATAAACAAAAACACAAAACAGGATTAAAACATTATGGGTCGAGCGGACAAAGCCTCAAGTTGAGTTTTTTTATTTGTACTGAGACATATTAGGGTTGAGGCTCTGATTATTTGGCAACACACTTCCACTGCAGAACCAAGCTGTGTAAACATTTCATTGTTTGAACAACAGCCCTGAATGATGTTACACCGACCCTCGGTAAGAGGACTCAAAAAAATTCCATAACATAAGAAAGCAGTAAACAGCAGGCTAAATCTGACACTGTAATAGCCGGGGGGGGGGGGGGGGGGGGGGCGGGGGGGCGGGCGGGGGGGGGGGGGGGCGGGGGCCGG
>JAOTRN010000009.1:1682335-1696309 GCA_028566695.1 Bagroides melapterus
ACATGTCCTGAAAGAGACTGGGTGTATTTTATAATAGCAGTTTAAAAAGTTTATATTATATTGTACTATTATACGATTGCTGTTCATTTCATTGATGAATTTCTTTCTCAGTACTTTTCATCTTATCCTCAAATAGACACAGGCACGTTTACACGGCCCCCTGCTGCGCTAGCTCCACGTGTCTCACTGAACACATAATCACCGAGCGTATATTTACCATGTGTACAGAATCCAGTCTTAAATTATATCAAGTAGGTAAGAATGTTTGTACTGTTTATAGATTTTGCAGCCCGGTGTGTTATACATAAGCTGACATTTATCTGATTAAATAAATGGATATTTCACATCCATCTGTGATTTACACAATATTTTTTTGTTCATATTGTGTCCACTATAATATTCTGGATTTTATATACCCACATACAAATGGATATGATTTAATCATACCAAAAATATATATTATTATTTGCCATCCTTTTAAATTTTTGGGGGGCTTAATTAAAGTGCTGGGTGATTTGGTTACATGAAACTGGAATAACATCAATTATTTAACGTCTCATTAAACTGACCATAATGTTCGAACAATAACTGACCTGAACATGATATCTTTTTGTTTTCTTGCAAAATAAACCACAAAATTTTTCTCTCTGCCAGAATGAACTCAGTCTAGCAGCCAAGATTAATAATTTACCTCATTATGAGTAATGGTGCTGAAAAACAAAAGCGAGAGTGGAATTTCTTTCTTTCTTTCTGTTTTTTTTTTTTTAATAATTATCTGATGAAAGATGGTAACGTGATTTTTGCTTACTCATGATTTATATGTGTTTGTGTATATTGTTGGCTCATGATTTTTTTCTGGGTTTTTTTTTCCCTTTTTCTATTTTTTTCAGCCTTGAGCAAGTACAAATCAGTGAAAAAAAGTGTTTTCAGTAGATGTTTAGACTATGGAGGGTCCAGCCTGCATGTAATAAACTACCTTTAGATTATATCCTGGCTCCTGATTCTTAAATCATTTTACTTCTTGTAAATCTGCAGTGTTCCTGGTGTTGTCAGTAGGACAGGATGATCTCCGTCCGTGTGCTGTGATGACCCAGATGATCATCGCCTATCTGATCTTTATATAAATATCGAAAAAAAAAATTCTAAAGTTTAAAATTTAAAAATTAAGTTACTATTTATCTCTAAAATGTATTTCTAATATACAAACCGGAGACGAGGGTGCTGAGGAAACGCTCCCTGAGATGATATGAGGAAGAAACCTTGAGAGGAACCTGACTCAGTTATGTGACACTTTCACCACTGTACAGAAAAAAAGTTGTATTCCTATTTAAAAAAGAAATTCACAACCAGCAAAGGTAATATCTTGTCCATACCTGCTTATTCACAGGGATCAGCTGGGGCCTATCCCAGCCATCTACGGGCGAAGGCAGTGGCAAAGGTACTAACTCGCTTAACTTTTCTTTCATTCCTCTACTTTTAATTTTATTTAGTTTTTTTTTATTATTCATGTGACTAAAACAGAAAAATACTTAGAGTAATGATAAAATATCATTTTCTTTCCCCCCAAAATAATCTTTTCATTTCCATATTTTACTCTTAGTCATGTTATATTATTCTGGCCTGAGTTTGATTCCTGGGCAGGGAAACAACCCAACCATGGAGGGGTTAACTCTCAACACCATTCCTAAACCTGGATAATATTGGAAGGTTGCTTTAGGAAAGGTATGAGGTATAAAATCTGAACCAAAATCAACTGTACGGATCAGAGGATCGATTGAGGCGACCCTAAACGAGCCAGACTGAGGAAAACCACATGTTTATCCCATATTATAACACACATCAACAGACACAGATTATGTTCATATACAATCAAATCTTGCTGATATTTGTGAAATATTGAGATGGAAATCTTGTTATTGGAAGTGCTGCAGTGGTACATATTATTATTATTATTATTATTATTATTATTATTATTATTATTATTATTAATAAACTACAGCATCAGGACCAGCATATATCTCTAGAATGCTCAGTTTTATTTTAATTTTTTTCAGCAACAGACTTTTGTCTGTATTACATCTGTACATATATATCTGACATCTGACATGAACAATGATCTACTCTTTTCAGTGTAAATACAAAAGGAGCAAAAAAGCAACCTGAAACCAAATGATACCATTTCTGTTTTTAAAAACACACAGAATGAAGTGATTATTACAGAAAGAAGAACGGAAAAACTGAAAGAAGACATTACCATTCGAAATGATAAACAACAAAAGATTTTCTTGCACTTGTTATACCAGTTAATAGAATCATACGTCCATTATTTAACCTTTCTGTCCAATAATTCTTTACTTAAGCGTGTTCAGTAGCAGCAGTAGTCACTGGTACAGAACAGAGGGATCGATACAGAGTCAATCCAGAGGAGCGGATTCATGATGGAAAGCGTGGAGTCAATCCTGCATCATGTCAGAAATAGATGGCGTGAAAAACAATAAAAGAAAGCAAACATATTTACAAAAGGTGCCCTTTATAAAGTAGTGCTGATAACATTTAGCATTTGTCGAGTTATTGTCGAACGCTCTATATTACAAATGTCATATAAAACGTGTTTAATGAATGTTCAATAGGAAGCTCATAAACAAAATCCAGTGCCTGGTCTCTTCAGAATAGCATGAGCAATATTTAAAAAAAAAATAATTTTATATATATAGATCTGTATTGGAAAGCTCTAATTCACAAGTACTGCAATTTCTAAAACTTTCTAGCAACAGAAAACACTACCAAAAGAAAGACTCGTTGTTATCTTTCAGTGCCAGGTGTGTTGTAGCTTAATTGTTGCAGTTTCATTGCTTCTGCTGTTGTAGAAACCAAAAATTGGCTGTTGTGCGAGACTATTATCTAGGGCTTTCAATCATGTGTGTTTTAAACACCAGGCACGTACGTATTGCCCCAGACTGTGCTACTGTGAACAGCCAAGGTCCATTTTATTGATGAACAATTACTTTCACTCTGCCATTACCTATAAAGTAGCACAATTCATTTGGTTTTTATGAAACTAAACATCTCATATGAGAACAGATAAAGCACTAAACTCTCAATGCATAATTTAGTGCTTTAAAAAAAAAACTGCCTTCTTAGTCTGAAGACACAATTACTGTATAAGTAGACATCCATATCTCTGCTTTAAGGCATGAAGCTGGTGGCTGATTGAGATGACGGATCCCATAAAACCATTTGTATCTGCTCATTTGGTTAATACTGTACTTTGATCCAAAGCAGCAGATGGGTAGTGATGATAGGGTCGAACTCAAGACCTCAAATATCCCAAAGCAGTAATCACAGCTCGTATATACAGCACGATTATTATCTGTTGCGAAGCTGAATGAACTTGGAAATTGTGAAAACTGTAATATGAGCGTCTTTATTACACCGATCACACCACTCGGTCTTGATCACAATGCTTCAGGACTATCGTTTGGTCTTGAGAAACTAACACACACACTAGCTGTAGGGTTAATATTGGTTCTAAAGTGGTGTGCTGTTGCACCGTTCAAGCCCCTTTAGCTTAAACACTCGCTGCTGTGGCGGCGACTCGTCCTGAAATGAAAGTGCAGGGTTTTCGTAGGACAGTTGAGTCTTTCTCTGACATGCCACTGATTCTGATTTGATGTTAGCGGTATCGGGAACGGTTGCAGTTTCAGGGTCAAGACTGGCACTGTTGGATTTGTTGGATTGGCAGCAAAGAACTGTGGCTTTAGAGATGAGTTTGTCCAGAGGTTTGAGTGAGTGCATCCATAGAGGCAGGAAGTCCCAGTTCCGAAGGCATCGGGGCAGGTGGGTGGGGCTATGTGACTGCAGGAGGTTTACCAGAATTATGAAGGTGGCGACTCCAGTGAATGGTGCTCCCACACCAAGCATGGCATGCCAGCCAGCCAGAGAGAGACCGAAGACCAGTGCAGGGAGTAGCAGGAAGCAGAGAAGGAGGTAGAGCACAGCGAACCAGCGGTACTTAGCTGTGCGCTCACCCAGCGCTCTCGCCATGCGGATGGGTACACGGCTAAAGGGCAGTGGGTACCACAGTAAAATTCCAAATATATTGAAGAAGAAATGACACAGAGCAATCTGAGGGAAAAGGGAAAACATAACAACAGAACATTTGACTTTGCTTTGTGGTGACACCTTTCTATCATAGCCAGCATGAACTTTTTCAGCAATTTTTCATAAAGTAGCTCTTCTAAGGGATCAGACCTGATAGTTAGGATTCAGTCCTCATGCACATCAATAAACCTTGTGTTTATGACCCTGTCACTGGTTCACCAGTTATCGTCCTTTGAACCACTTTTGGTTGATACAGTAGTAATCACCACATACTGGGAACACCCCACAAGACCTGCTGTTTTAGAGATGTTTTGTCTCAGATGTCTAGCCATCACAACTTGTCAAAGTCCCTACCCCATTATTCCAGCTTCCAACACATCAATTTCAGGAACTGCCTCGTCACTTGCTGCCTAATATTTCCAACAACTTGACAGATACTCTGTCAGGACATGCCCTCTTGCTCACTATCACCAGTATCACGAGTTTTCCTTTGATTATTGTCCCTATTTAAGTCAGCTTGTTGTACTTTGTTCACATTTCTGGTAGGGGCCCAAGCACTGCCCTTAACACTAACATTAATATATTACCGTTAACAAATACTGTAAATACTCGGTAACAAGTTTTGAAGTCTGACACAACATTGTTCAAAATCATGCCACGTGTCCTCTATGTCTGCCGAGTGAATGCTTTTTTTCTCATTTCCGTCTGCGACTAAGAACTGTGAGACACAAGATAATGGCAATTTGCCCCACTGTAGTAATTTTAGCTCTCGGAATACAAAAGTAGAATTTCTACCACAAGAACAAAAACTTAATGACGCACTTTGTATATTCTCTCTCAATCTCTTCTGCAAGTAATAAGTACACACATTATCCTTTATTCTGTTGTCTCATTGTGATAAAGAGCTGTTCAGAGGTCAGTTTTCTTTTTTCACAGCTTTGTATTTCATTACTCCAGACTGAATCTCTTTCTTTCTTTCTTCCTTCCAATTCGGTTATTAGCTGTACGTACGTATCTATAAACTATATAACAATCTGGCAATGGTCCAAATGACCTCCATACGACCTTGCAAGTTCTTGAGACTTCTTGGCTATTTTTGTGATGGGAATCCTTTATCGATTCCAAAGAAAGAAACAACTGCCACATACTATGTCTGACATAACTATAGATAGATCCAACACTTCTTTACAGACGTCCCAAACGCAATACAAACATCCACCGATCAGCCGTAACATTAAAAGCGCTGACAGTTAAAGTGAATAACGTTATTATCTCACTACAATAGCACCTGTCAAGGAGTAGGATATATTAAGCAGCAAGTATTTCAGCAAGCAGTTCTGGAAGTTGATGTTTTGAGAGCACTGCCTCGAACGCTTCTTCTTCCCGTAGTGCGTTTTGGTGCCATCTCTTTTCTATACACCCCCGGTTGTCCACATGATGCAAAGGAAAACGTGATTTTTCTCTCTCGTCCATTTCTGATGTTCTTGTGCCTTACACAGGTGCCACCAGCAATGGACAAGGATCACCACGGGCACGCTGAACGATCCGCAGCAATGACATACAGCAAGCTGTGATGCAATGTGTGTTCTCCTACCTTTCTATCACAGCCAGTATTGATTTTTTTAAGCAGTTTGTGCTACAGTAGCTCAAGCTTCTGTTGATACAACCCCAGTTGAGTCCCCAGCTGTCACAAAATCAAAATTTTTATGCATTCACTTGCTCCATAATATATCCCACTCCTTGACAGGTTCGCGTTCCCCGTGATGTTCCTTGTATATCCCATGCACCCTCACAGACTACACCAAATCACATGACCTTGTCATATGCCCCCTTGATCAGTCTTACCTGTTTTGTGTTTTTCTTTGATAAGTGCCCCGTCTTATTGGGTTTATTGGGATTAGCTGCTACTTTTCTGCTGTATCTACTATAGCTTACTGTGGTCAATGTCATGGTTTGCTAGCTCATGTTTTGCTCTAGGTATTATTCTTGATTTGAATCTATTTGTCTCTTATTCATATAACTTTTTCTTGCACCTGTAAATATTTAAAATGAAATTAAGACTTTCATATTTAATTTGCCTTTTATTGGAAAACATACTAAATCTAGAACACAGTGCTGGTTAAAGCTGTGAGCAGTGAGACACATCATAAAACATTCTCACACTATTTCTTTTTTTAATAGAAGAGTGCAAATCAGTATGCACTTTTAAGTTAGACCTGGTGACATAAAAGAGTCCTTTTAGTCCTGAGCTGAAAGCCCTAAAGCATTCCAGAGCCTACAAACTCATACCTGGCAGGCAGCAGACAGCTTGTCTCCGGGGCTCGCCAGTGCAGCAAGGATAGCAGTAGTAGTCGTGCCAATGTTAGAGCCCAGAGTCAAAGGGTATGCCCTCTCCAGACTGATCACTCCAAGCCCTGGATCATTCACAGGTCAGAGGTCAAATGAAAAATGAGCACAACAACTGGTGTCAAAAAACTCTAACTAGCTGAATAACAGAACACAAACCTAAAGAAACCACACTGATTGTCTTGACATCTTTTCTTTATTATCCTTCATCTAATTTCCAGCTTTGTTAAAGAGAAAAACAACAGATTTGTTTTCTTGATATTAGCGGGTGCGCCTGGTCCAGCACTGGTCATGCGGTTCTGCTTAAAGATTCTGTTCTTATGAAGCTGTGAAATGCGAGGTCGTTGGGGTCGACTCGTTTGGCACAACAGATCCCTCATCTTAGACTTTGTGTGCTTTGCTTGGAAAACACCAAAGCATAGATGTACATTAAAGTTTAACCAAGGGCTGTTGATGGATCTGTTCATTAATTTGTGCCTTTTCATCACTTTTATTATTAAATATTCACTCTCTGCTCACAGTTTCAGGCAGGTACACTGGTGGTGTTCTGACCTTTGGACTTACAAAATGTTCTCAAGCTTTTCTTCATAATAATTCTATTCTAACCAATGATCCATACTTATACTCTATAATCCTTTGTTCTAATCAAAATAATGACAAGAACTGAATAAAGCGATATATTTAGCACTGCTTATAGAGTTTATTTTATTTGAGCACTAGACTAAACAAGCAGTAAAGATTGATTTTGATTGATTTAACATGCCGTTAGATGTTAGGCTTAAAATTCAGTCATTTCACTTATTCAGCTTGCAACATGAGAAGTGTGGGATCCTGTACTGGTCACCTCTACCTCCGTTGAACAGAACCATCGAGCAAGGTTTATTTGGAGGAACACTCACCAATCAGAGGTGTCATGGCAGAGGTGAAGACTGAACTACTCTGCACCAGGAAAGTCATTCCAGCACCAACAATCATGGCCACGTATCCTGACAGCCAGCCAAAGGGGTCTGGGAAATCTGCAGAGTAAAAACATTCACTTTAATAGTGAAATATAAAGACAACTGACTGTTATTTAACCTGTTTATTTTGTTCAGAACTGGATGTCATGACCCTCTTTTGGTTCATGAAATATTTTTTTTTTCATTCTAAAATATTTAAAAACTTAATAACTTGAGTATGTACATTGTGTTCTTAATAGATTTGTTGTAGTCACTGAACCATTTCTAATAGTTACTGAGTAATAAAATAAAAAGAATGAACAGGTCACTGTACATTACATCAGGGTTAAATATTAATTTATCTTTATAATATGGTATATGGTCAAACCTTTACAGACTCCTGACCATCACACCTTTATTACGAGCCAATGTTGGAAAAACACAATTGTATAGAATTTCCGTGTATAGTCTATAATTACAATTTCCCTTCACTGGAACTATGAGTCTCTTGACATTAGCAATGTATATTTTGACATTTGTTCAATATTCATTTATTTAGATAACCATTCAGCATGCAAATCTTTTGTAACATTGGTAAGAAATTACAGCCTCCTTGTGACAGTAGCTTAGGATCTGGAAGGTTCTGTAAGCTCTATACCTCAAGTTCCACTCTTAAAGATAGCAATGAAATGCTCTTAAAGAAATCCACGCTTGGGCCAACGCAAAGCAAAATTATTTGCCTATAACAACATGTCTCGAAGTGTCTCAGAAATGTTTTTTATTAAGGTACAACAGCAAACATTTTAGCAATTTATAGTCATTTTTTTTAAGAAATAAAATTTAATTAAAAATGAATGCAGCTTGTTAGCAAAATGGGACATCCTCCATCCTGAAGACTTAATAAAAAAATGAAAAATGTACAGCTTTACCTCTGACGATTAGACTAAAAAAAGATCTCTGTGAAAAACCTGTGATTTGTTTTTCAATATGAGCTAAGAGTAGAGCAAAAATTGAGCAAATGTTTTTAGTATAGTATCAAGACTTTGCCTTTTCACCAAAATTCCTCCTCCTCCAAAAAAAAAGGAAAACAGACCTGTGTTAATGACCATTTGAATGACTCGTGCCACTTGACCCTTTAGTACTGAGTTGAGGACCTTGACGATGAAGATAAGGCAGGAACAAAGCACCACAAGAGATCCAGCCAGCAGAATCAGACCCACAGACAGATCAGACAGATCGGTGTTGGCAAACATATGCAAACCTGCAGCCAAAAACACACAGGAGAGAAGAGTAAATGTTTAAAGAAAACAGTACAGTAACTTAATTACAGCCAGAACAGAATCTGTGCCTTGGTTTGGTGTGATGGAGAACGAGGCTCAAATCAGTCATGATAAATGTGTTCGGAAGGATGAATTGGAAAAGTACCAACACCATTACAGGACAACGAGCGCAGTTAATTGCAAAGGTCTCTCTTAGATCGGCCTTATATCATAAAACTTTAATCACGCTCCACTGTATTTATCAGGTGATAGCCTACTCAGAAATTCGGGACATGAAAAATGTAGAATAATGCAATACATTTAATACAAGAAGCAAGCAATTAGGGGGTATTGACTGAATTTCTGAAAAGAATTGATTTCCATATTTTATTCGCATTCATCTCACAGAGGTTATACGTACATCTCTCTGTATTAACCTGCATGATGAGGTCACCAGTCTTCCCACAATGCAACGCTGAGGAACAATTCTGAAAACCGTTCTCTGTCACGTTCCCTGTCGGCTAGAAAAAGAGACAGAATTAATTCTAAAGCATTAAATGTGTCATTTACATTTAAAAGGAGATGTCTTCACTGCATATTATTCTGCTATAAAAGATCGTTAAGAATCATTTTTATGTATAGGATAGAAATGTGTGTTGAGAAGATCAAGCAGCTGATTAGAACCTCCAGCACATCAAGAACAAATATAAAACAGGATTAGGGCAAAGCGGTGACCGTCCAATTCAGATTTTTCATTTCTGTACTGTTGAAAATGTGGCTAATTAAACAGACATACATTTAATTAAAGTACATATTTATTCAAAGAAGCTGAATTCTAAAGTTATCGTCCTAGCGACTCTTTACTTATAGTCAGATTCAGGAAACGAACTCGCTGATGAATTTCTAGCACTTTCTATTCAAATAATTCAAATCACCTGCATGTAGTTTAAAACTCAGCGCTAGCTGGATTTTTTTTAAGTATAAATATCTAGAAATATCTCATAACATCTAGTAATAAGAGCAAGTAATATCCAGTAGGACTCGGTAGGAGCATATTGTCGATACGTAGCTACGTAAATTGTCCTAGTGTTAATTATCAGAACAATCACTAACAATTTGTTTCAGTTGAAATAAACACAATAACAATATGGCTTCCACAATCATTATTCTACAGCTTATAATACAGCACTTGATCAGGAACATATTTGTTTGCGTGTGAATTGTATTTTTGTAAATATTCCACACAGTTCATAGAATAAAAGTCTTTATTTTCTCACAAAGACATTACAGCACAGTGAAATTCTTTCTTCATATATTCCAACTTTGGAGGTTGGTATTACAGCACAGGGTCAGCTATGATACAGCACCCCTGGAGCAGAGAGGGTTAAGGGCCTTGCTCAAGGGCCCAACAGTGGCAGTTTGGCAGCGCTGGAGCTTAAACCTCGATCTTCTGATCAACACCCAGAGCCTGTGGGTGTAATGTAACCTTGCTATACTAAATGGGATATAGGATGTTTAATGTTTATTGTTTGTATGAAACTATACAATAACTAATAACTCCAGTATTTCTGTTGATTCTTTAAAGCTCAGCTGTTAAGAAAATATGACAACAGTTTATTTTATTACGGTTTATTAAGGGTAATTAATGAATATTGGCATATTAATGTATTTAACAAGGGCTCCTCGAGTGGCATTCCAATTGTGTGTGTGTGTGTGTGTTTTTGACATATTATGGATAAATTAAACCGTCAGACACTGGCAATGGACTTTCCGCTGTTCCTCGTTCACGCTGACATCACGCGAGAAAAACAGGCTTAAGTCCAAGATCAACCAAAGTTCAACCAGTACAACTGTAATGAGTGTTAAACAGTAGCTTCGTATCAAAGGGCATCACATTATAGCACAGTTTAACACACACACTCACTCTGCCAGTCATGTTTACAGTGTGTTAAGAAACAGCGCTTTAGCAAGCTGAAGTGCTGAATTTATTAGGATAAAGAAATAATCCAATTATGATAATGTATCATACTAATGTTGTGCATTGAACTGTGATGAAAGACAGACAGAGATGAATACTGAGTGTATACTGTATTCAGTACGGAGTGAGTCATGAACAGGAAACGAGTAGAAAATTAAATAACTCATTCCAGGATTTTTATAAAATGAGCAACAGCTTCACCTTCAGAAAGAGCTTCCTATGGATTGAAAATAACTGCTGAGACAACACTCCAGGAAAAAGGAGCACATAGAGAGATTTTCTTCGTTATTTGAAGAAAGATTTATAAATTTGAAAGAATTATGGGCGTAAATGCTTTCGGGGTGATTAAAGTCGTTTGCTAGTTAAATTCACACGAGACAGACGACGCTTTTGAATCGGTATAGCGTTCGTTGTTTTGGTAAAGTTCCTGCTCTAACACTCCTATTAAACCTGGTCAGGGCCTGAAGACTTCAGTCAGGTGTGATCAGTAAACTGTAAGGGGTTGATAGATAACTAAGATAGAGTGGGAAAGAATGAATGAGGTAAATAAATTAATGAGAGAAAATATGAAATACATGGAGTTTATAAATATTGAATATCCATTGTTTCATTCGTTCATTCATCTATCCATCCATCTACAGTATATATTTTCTGCACTTCTTTCCTCCACAGGTTCTTAGGGAGCCTGGAGACTATCCAAGAGGACTCGGGGCACAAGCCAGGGGACATCCTGGATAGGGTGCCAGTTTATCATAGGACACAATCACACACACACACACACCCATTCACATGCTACAGTCAATTCAGAGATGCCAATCAGCCTATAACACATCATTGGAATGGAAGGGGAAACTGGGGTAATTGGAAACAGGAATGGAGCGGAGGCAAGAACTCAAACCCCCAACCCAAGGGGGGGTGAGTCAAATCTGATAACCAAATGTTGTTTATTTTGAACCTGTCTTATTGGTTACTATAGAAACCATACCACCAAGAATAAGTGAACTACCCCTGGGGTAATGAGCATGTAAATGAGAAAACAAATCAAATAAACGAAATTCTATAAATCCAGGAATATATTTAGAAAATAGTAAATGAGTAAATCCAAATGAGAAAAGCATATTGAGGAACACACGAGGAGTATACCAAGATATTAAATAATGAGTATGAGATGGAGTAGATAAGAAGTGTTTGAAGAAAATAAAGAATATATTAAGAAAACCAGAATGAATGAGGAAAACAGGGCAAATAGAACAAACTAAATAAATATGTAAATATTTAAACAGAGTGAATGCAGTCAGGTGGTGAAAATGATAAATAAGCAGTGGATGGAGTAAATAACTCTTTTTGACGTAGCAAGGAGGATGTTAGAGAAAATCTGAGGACTTTACCGTGATGCCACACCACACTTTGACCAGACTACGGTTCCTCATGCTCTCGTCTCCCAACGCGATAGCAGTGATGACAGATTTATCCAGCTAGATGGAACACACATCAACAGGAGGTATGTTTAAAATGTGTCTATTCCCTTTAAGGTTGTGGGTTCAAGTCTGAGCTCAATGGATTTTATTTATTATTATTCACAGCTTTGAAAATCCATGCTGAAATCATGTCTAATGTATAAACTAATTGTGGTAAGGTTTCTCAATTCAATCATGTAAAACTGATGTATACACTTCAATTCTGTCATTCAATTCAATCAAGGAGCTTTTTCTTTTCTGCACATTAATATAAACCTGTGAATTTTAAATTATAGCCAGAACCTGAGCTGTTGTTATAGACATTTAATCGAATAAAAGAATTAGTTCCAGGTCCTTTTAATTTGATTGAACAAGCAACTTTCCAAGAATGGAGAGCACTGAGATATTTCACACAGTGTATTACTCAGCTTGTGCAGGTTTGCTACATAAAACTTCGATTCTAGCAATAGTTCATTACACTGAAACTCATTACACTAACAACAAGCTGTCAGTCAGTCTGGAATTATTTTCATTAACTGAGCAAAATGTAAAAAATGTCAGTTATACTATGTGTCTATTAACATCTTTATAAAATTCTATTAAAAATTCATTGAAATTCATAATTGCACCCCCAACATCCATCTGTTTTACTGTTCACAGTCTCTTCCCACACACCTGTATGATGAGCTTAGTGACAGGATCAGTGATGACCTTCAGTAGCTCTGGTGCTTCCTCTCCACTCTGTAAATGGAAGCTGGATACAGTGGCTTTGGCCAAATAGCTGAGCAAACCTGTAGCTACCTCCAAGGGCAGCAACACCAGCACCGAGAGCCAGTTAAAGCAGTCGTGGATCGTAGCTCCTGCAAAAGCTCTGTAGGGGCAGGAGAAAAGGAGAAAACAGGAACAGCCAGAAAGTTGTACTGTAGGTATAGCAGGTAGTATAGCAGGTAGATCTTGTTAGCTGGACCTCTTGGTTTTGAAATTCAGAATTAAGCCACCATTTTTTAGTTTCCAAAGCCTTCCAAAGCCAACTTACATATTGCAGCTTTTAGTTCTAAAACGCTTCTGTTGCTTCACAGCAAAGATTATCAATTAGGATAATTACAACTAAAAAATTTAACTACCATAGTATAGTTTCAAATCTGAGAATTGAGTGCTAACACTAGAGTACATGATATTTCTAAACCTTACATATTGCAGCTTTAAGTTCTTAACCCATGATCGTTCAACATTATCAGCTAGGATAATAACGCCTAAGAATTCTAAAAACCTTTGTAAAGTTTCATAGCTGAGAATACTAGAACCCAAAAATCTACAACCTGAGTCCTGTAGCTTTAAGTTCTAAAACTCTAGAGTTCTTTCACAGCTCATGTGTATCAACTATTATAACTATGAATTCTAGAAGCACAGCCTCAGCTTCATGGCTGAGAATTTTAGAACTTGAGTATTGGGTCCTTCTTCAAATTTCACAACCTAATTATTGTTGTTTAACTGCAACTTCTATAGATTTTGTTCCATAGATGACAAAAAAGAGAATCTGCTTATTGTTCATGGATAAGATGGATGAGAGTTCTATAACTCCAATGTAGATCCACAGCTGACAATTCTTGTATATGCCCATTGGTCTGTAGCTCAGAATTCCAGAAACTTTCTCAACTCACATGATAGGGTGTGTCCCAAATCACTGTGTTTATGCACTATTCTATGCTATTGTGTAGTCTAAATAGTGTGAGCATTGTGTTCACGTTGAAAACTCCACATGAGATAGATTCAAGTGAAAAAAGCAAAATGTGGAATGTTGGAGACTTTGCTCACTCAACGCTTGGCTACTATATGAGAACGCTGGATAGGAAAAACTATGCCAAAACTATCAGCATAGAATTACATGCGCTTAA
>JAOTRN010000009.1:1801708-1812183 GCA_028566695.1 Bagroides melapterus
AGTATATAACCCTAATTCATAGCAATGATTTTTTTTTTTTTTTTTTTTAAGGTTTGATCTGAACTTTAACTGACTGAACAACTGTGTGAATAAGCAAAGTTACAGGTGTGTCTATTATAATAGACAGTGAGGTCATGTGACATCATCTACTTGTTTAAGGTCTCTGAATTCCTAACAATAAGTAAGAGATAAGAAACACTTTAATGCCAAAAAAGATATTAAAGCAAACAGAACAGAAAGAGGTTTGTGCACCTTGCCTGTGTGTGTCAAGCTTGAGGCAAAACAGCAAAAAAGCGAAATCTAATTTCATTTAAGCATGAGAATATTTCATGCATGTGCAGTCGCTACACTTTGATATTCCTCCAAAAGCAGGGTGGGATCCGAGCCAAAACGTAATTATCCTGGATAGCACAAAGAGACTCTGCTGAGTCTTTCAGGCTTCTCTGCAAATCTGCATACAATTTTTCATCCTGCAGAAAGTTCAAAGCCAACTACAACAAATATTCAGATACCGAAAACGATTAAGAGGCTTGCAAATGAGTCATTATGTAAATCTCAAGCTGTACCAGTTCACAGAAGTTTCCCCATTGCTAGAGGACCATAACCTGTAATGCAGCATTTCATAAAGGAGTGGGATGATGAACTGCAGGCGCTCACGAATCACTGGTATATGAAAATAGCCCTGCCATTAATCATGCCAAATATACATATAAAGTTATTAAACACATTCACAATGTGCCATAACACCGTCTGGTATTGTGGAGCGCTTTCCTCATAGTATACGTACCATTAAATAAAGATCGTGCTATTAGTGGGAATAGAAGAATCCGAATCTGGACTTAAACAATACTGGGAAAAAGCTCGACGATCCAAAAAAAAAAAAAAAAAAAAAAGATTACAATCATGACTGCATTAAAAAGCTTTTTTTTATAGCACTATTCCTATCCCTAAAGATTTGATATTCATGAGCCAAGCTGTGCTTAAAAGAAGAACGACCACAGGAGTAAAACAATGCCTGCGAGTTTCACCTCAGAGACAAAGCGAGCGCCAGAAGGCGTATGGCTAAGACAGGCCGTGAAGCTGTCACCGAGCGCATCAGTGTTTATAGAGGGATTCTGGAAGACCGAGAGAAGTATGGCAGATTGAAAGAGGGTCGTAAAACTTTGACGGCAATACAATACATTTTTATTATGATTTACGGTCTACCGGAGGACGTGAAGACGGGTCATGGCAGGGAGACGCATTCTGGTGGTTTACTATCCTGAAGGGTACTTTTACATTTATTCGTTTGGCAGAAGCTTTTATCTGAAGAGATTTACAGAGGAGACGCTCGATACAACGGGAGCATACAGATGAGGTTAAGGGTGTTTACTCAAGGGGTGAATAGCGGCTCTCTGGAAGTCCAAAGATTTAAAATGAGGTTTGGGTTAATATTATATAACAGTTCCGGTCCACTAATTTAATTGGATGTGCTGTGTTCCAAGAGTGCCTATATTTCCTATAATCGTAAAAGGACGTTTAAATGGGCGCATCACTCATCTGCATCGGCGTTGCCAGGAAAAATAACACGTCCAAATCTGAAACGCTTACTTAAGCCGCATTAGTGACATCAGCCGACGAACGATAAATTAGCAAACGTTATCTTATTACTTAACATACGATAGCTGTTCAGAAGAAGATGAAAAGGAAGAAGAAACATCAACATTTTAAACAGAAATATACAAATCACTGTGAGCTGGCTAGTGTGCTATATGATGTGCTAGAAAGTGGGCGTGGCTTTGTTGGGACCCATTTCTGGTAGCGTAGCAAAAACTAGCAGGAGGTTTCTTATTTACAAAATGTTTCAGGCTTGCTAGTTATTTCTTCTTCTGTTGAATTAAAGCAATATCTCACGAGTAAGGGTGCATTTATTCTGAACATCAGCAGGGTTGTGATTTGGCTGTAGACACAAGCGCCTCTAGCCACACTCTTATACGTGCGATATTTACGTTTATTGCCCTCATCCTGAGTGATCAGAGTTCATTTAAGATCATAAATTAATGTTGTTTTTTTTTAAAGTGCATAACAGCTGAAAGAATACACCCAGAGTATAGGAATCACATCTTTTTTAGTTAGACAAGACAACCTGCTCCAGAATTGAACATGTGGTAGGTTTTTTTTTTAAAAATATTTGTCAGGTGTCTGTAATATATAATAAAATCCGACATTTAGACTCTGGATGAACACGAGTCATGGGTTTCCAGCAGCTTTTACCCAGATATTCTGTCACAGATGGTGATCACATTATTGTACTATGAATTTATGGCATGAGGGAGTGTGTTTGGAAGGTCAACCTACAGTTTAAGACAGTTTAATAAAAAGAAACAGAATAAATTTCCCTTGGAAAAACATATCCAACCTTTAAAAGTGTCCTATTTACACTGATAAAATCTTTAATGTATTTTCAAAGGATTGTTCTATCCCTGAAAACTAATTTATCACGGCTAAAATCCTGTCTGGAATGTGTACGACTGAATTAATGTGCGATTGCTGTGATCTAACTAACGTTATCAGCAGTTATCATACAAAATGGTCTAAAATTCCTTTTCTATTTACTTGTACCTGGTTAGAGAAAAAGAAGGGAGGAAAAAAATGACAAGAAAAAGAAAAAGATCCAGAAAAATGTCTCGTGTGATCCAAAATTCAAATGGACATTGACGCATCACAAATGATGAGCCAAGGATTCAGGCAAGGCCAACCAATCAGACAGGTTTGAAGACGGGTTCCTCTGAATTCCAGCCAAGGAAGTTGTGAGGATTCAGCTGTGAAACCGTGTTCGTCGGTTGACGTCAAGCTCTCTACACAACATCACCACCATGAGGTTAAATTACTTCCAGCATTACTCTATAAGGGTTAAATTCAGCGCTGACGATTTTACTGCGTGCTAAGCTAACACACTGTCATCAGCAGACGAAACACTGATGACTGAAACCAGAGAAACAGATCTTTTCTCCATTCAGAGCATTGTTATGACTGTCAGATGCAGTCTTAAGCTTGTTTGACATGGAGCAGACAGTAATGGGGTAAAAATCGACACACGCCGTCAGTCTCGTGTATCGTCTTGCCCTAAAACGTACAAATGTTTTGATGGATCTGGAATATGCGAAGCTTCCATGATTATTTTTTTCCTGGGCACATGAATGAACACATTCCGCTCACCTGATGCTTTCAGTCCTATACGATTATTTGCACAGATGCACGGACAGATAAAGCGTGTTTTTTTTGTCCTGCATGGGAAAAGCCAAACGTTCCAAGATTTCAGGCCCAGACAGGCTGCTACTAATGCTTGGGATTGCCCTTCAATTGACAAAGCACTTCTACAGTGCATTACTGAAACCGCAAAGATGATGGGTGAGTCTCTTTAATACATGATTTATGGTAAGTAAAGAAAGACAAACACCAAAGACAATTATTTATTCATAAAATAAATGAATGGTCCATATATTACTGTTTAAAAGCGAGCATTAGAGATCAAGAAGTTCAGCTTCTGTGTCAGCGAGAGTCCTGATTTGTGCACGTGCATGCGACTCGTCAAATCCTTGAAAACTTGGGATCTCCTTATAGGGTCATGCTTAAGAGACCTTAAAAAGACTGTCAAAAGTTTCAGACCGAAAGACGCGGATGAAAGAAATTTTTCCTGAAATGGCCATTATCGTTCCAGGCCTTTCTCTGGCCTTCTTCACGAACCTTTCTCTGGCTGTCTGCACAACCACAACCACAGACATCCTCCTTACTGCCATGAATTAATGATGCATTCCCAACTTATACTTTCTCTCTGGTCCTCTCACTCAAACAGACACAGTCAATCTTCCTAATGGATGTGAGACCTTCTCCAAAAACGCCCCTTTGTATAATTTTAGGTTGTGTGATAGCCAGGTGAGATAACACAAGCTCAAAAACTCGATGACCAGAAAATGAAAACAAGTGAAGAAACTGTATAACATTCAGACTGGAAAACTCTTTGTTCGCTAGAATAGCACAGTGGAGACTCGCTTGTGACAGTTGAAATGTACACCACAACATTGCAGAGAGCCGGAGCCAAAAGAAGTTAGTCAAAATAATTATGTAGAGATTCTAAAGCTGTATTTCATCAAGCTGCAAGATATCAACTAGGATGGAAACCCAAATACTCTTCGCATTAATCTGGAATCCAGCACTTCCTAACTGGCTGAGGCCTGCTTTGCCAAAACCATCCTAGCATGAAGATCACTGTAGATTAACATTACTTTGAATACTGTTGTCAAATCCCAGACTATTTTTGAGAGATCTTAACTTAGCCCTGATCACACAGACTTGCCATCCGGCAGTGTTTAATTCCAAGCTCAAGATCCAAAAGATTTGCAGCTCTGAAATCTCATCTCAAAGACTCCTGATGAGACTCAAGTTCTGCAAAACTCCTGAGGTTCAATTCAGTTCAGTTCAATTTGTATAGCTTGAACAATTGACACCGTAACAAAACATGTTTACAGAAATCAGGATATAGATTTAGATCCCTGATGAGAAAGCCACGGGCAAGAGTGCCAAGAAAAGATGACATGAGGTGAAAACTTTGACAGGAGCCATACTCCAAGGGGAAGCCATCCTTTGAAAATCTTTCATTAGAAGTGTATTATATTAGAGATGCAACTAAGTTCTGTGGGGGTAGATTTTCAGAACCGTTTGGGGATCCCATCATCCAAGATTTGACAAGAATCTTCGACACATGTCCTTGTCTGCACAAGGAGAGAACATAAAAATAAGAAAAGCCATGAAAAATGTGGAATAATTACGGCGATACGGCAAAGAAAATGGAGCTTAGCCTAGTCACAGCTTGTGTGCTACCCCAGAGCTTGCACTGTTGATCTCAACAATACTACTGATTGTGTGGTCACTGTTTAATACATCTAGAGCCAGAAACCTCTTGGCATGAAGCAAAGCAAAAGTCACAATCCATATGTTTAAGCAAATTCTGACAGATTTAATATGCTGAAGTCGTGCCATGAGCAAGAATTCAATGTTTGCATGGCTTTATTTGAAGATCTATAAAAGAATAACAACTTTGTTTCTCTTCGAGTTGGCCACTAATATTTCATCTCATTCAGAGACGCGAAAACATCACATCTTTAAGCGCATACTTGTCATAAAACAAAACTGGCTTCAAGTCACAAGCCTTTCACTTTCACTGCCAGGGAGGAAGTTAGGGTTTTTAAAGCAAGTATACAGCATTATAAACTCACATACATCTGAAATCACAACATGTCTTAGTAAACTGCACCTTCTACTAACAGTCCAACAGGAACAAGCTCAGGTCTGTTTTCCCCATCATTTACTCTCATGCTAGGCCTTTGTAATCCAAATCATACCCATTTTCCATAATAGACACATCATTTAACCTCTCACCCTCAATGTTGCTAGGAAACATGAAGAGTTGTTGAACCAATGTGAACTTGGCAGCTTTAGCTGTGCATCCATTCAGCATTTTTCTCTGTACTGAATGTGCTCTCTGAAGCTGAAAACCCTTCAGCACTCCTTCGCTATGCTTAAGCAAACTGATCTCTAGTTTTTCTCATGCTTCCATGCGTAGGTTCGAGCCGGACATCTAGCACTTTGGTTGCCAAATACTGAGCCAGAATTCACTTGCTGCTGACACGGAGCACAACTTAGAAGAAACAAATGAATTTCCGGTGTCAGCATGTAGTACATTGGAGAGAGGACACCACAGGACACTTTGGGCTCCAAGTTGAAGGTGTAAGTTGGCTCTAACAGTGGGCTGTCAACTTCACTGATGAACCCCTGCATCATGCAAATCAAGCATAGATTAAATATTACCACCCATCCTTTCTTAAAAATCTTATTAGCAGACAAGGACCTCAAATAATATTGAGTTCTCCACCTGTCAGAACCTTTTTTTTTTTTATTTCCAGAGCTCTCATTTGGCTTGCGCATAATTTGAGTACATAGATTAGGGCTGTATCGGTGGGGGTTAAGTGAAGGCCAGTAGGTATTAGAGGTGATGTGGAAATGTTTTCTGGCTAAAATAAGGCCATAAGGTTCAACCAAAGAACTGTGTCAGTCACTGAATGGTTCATAATGCAGCTGTCATCTTTATTTTAGAAGACATGTTCATCAATTGAACTGTGTCTACACCATGGGCAACAGTAGGGACATGTCACTACCATCAATATCTAGGAAACACAATGGTCCCTAGCAATAATTTGACCAAACAATTAATTTATATTTATATATAACCTCTTATGTCCATCTGTGTCTTGTGCTTTTTACTTTACATTTTTCACAACCGCATTCAGGTTAACAGATCTTGTTCTCTGCAATGAGTCCCACCTCCATAGCCGACTTCTCTAATATGACTGGCTTTGCCTTTCTTGTGTTCTGCCTCTCTAACCCACGTCTCTTTATGATTGGTGTTGTATTCTGTTCTATTCGCTAATCTGTAACGTAGACTGTGGCTATATTCGGTTATATGACTTGCCAAAGATCTGTGACAAAATGCAACATAAACAGGGGGTCGAATTGGGTAGGGAAATGTCCCTACCAACATCCAGGGAACAGTGAAGTTTATTTAATGTCCCCACCAATGTCAAAATCAAACTTACACCCTTGGTCGACACGTTATAAACTACCCTTTACTACTGTCCAATAGAAAACCTCCTGACAACCTGTTGCATCATCACATATCTTGTATAGACTGAACACCGTTAAAACTTCTAAGCGGGTGACAACTTGGTTCAATTTGCGTAAACATGCTTAAAAATTCTGTTTGCTTTGTGTCATACAGCAAATATTTAAATAGATTTCATTATTTACACCACCTCACCAGCAGATGCTGCAACTGAGAGGAGGAGTACAGACTCCTAAGTAGGTGACCTGTATCTCATGTGGCCTCGAAAGGCATGTTTTTAGCAAAACCTAAAATCCAGATCTAAAAATACTAAATCAACAGTTAACCCTAACATTCTCTACTGATCCCAGGTTTGTGCAGCAATACAAAGAGAGTATGAGGCACACATTATTCGGAGTAAGTTAGCAATGCCTCATCCTGATAAATGCTATATATTGGACCACATCCGATGAGGGTTGTTGAATTGCTTGAAAAGAGGAAGCGATGTGCATCATATAACATCATAAGCAGACCCACCTGTAGGCATGTATATCCGAGGCGAATGGGCGAAGTGGGCAATGAAGGGCTTAGGATAGTGCTTATAGAGTCGGTAGTCCTTCTCGCTGCGGGACCGAGTGCGCTCTGAGGCCCGGTCTGAGAAGTCCGAACTGGGCCAGGCCCTGCGTAGAGTGGTGCTGCGCGTTTTCTTCATGACCGCTCACCTCCTCCTCCTGACTCCCAAGCCTCACACTTACACTCCCAACATGGCTAGTCACAAAAGAAGTGGTGCTTAAGCTATCTCCTTTCCCTCAGGTGCCACATACAGAGTGGTTCAAGCAAACAGCTCAAATCTGAAAGATCCTCAAGAGCAAATTGTCCTTCTGGTCAGGTATTAATTCTGAAAAGACATAACCAGCTGCTCACTACCGTCTAGATTTCTAATCCAGGCTTAGAGATACCGCTTCACATGCTTGGAGAGGCATGCACAGATTTACAGACACATACACACACTTCAGCTTCTCAACCATAAGGATAGAAGAAGAGGTGGTGTGTAGGAGGATCAGTAGGGACAGATGAAGGGACCAGGGAGGAAGAGAGGGAGAGATGGAGGGGGTGGTCTTGCTTGGTTTTTGGGTTGCAGGGGGTGCAGAAGGAGCTGAATGTCTGCAGCGTTATAGAACACTCAGTTCCAAACAATAGCTTAATTCAGCAAAGTTACGCTCCAGTAGCAGAGTACGGCCAACACAAAAGATTCCACTAAAAACAAATTAGGCTTTAGAAAAACAAGGTGCTACTGAGGAGGCCAGCAGTAGCAGTCTTCATTTCAACAATAATGCTCCTTCAGCCATTATAACCAATACAAATGATCACATAAAAACACAGCAAAGAGTCAGCATGATATCTTCTTGCAGTTCGAGAGGAACACTGAATTTCTTCAGCTAGACATTACTTTGATCTGATAAATTATATTCCTGCAGGAAAGGCTACACCAAAAGACACAGAGACAGATGCCCATGATCCAAAGTACTGGTGACAGAAAGATAAACAATGTTACATGCACGTGTGGCTTTCAAAACGTGGACGGAGTTGGAGGCACAGCCGGTTGAAAACAATTCCAACGCAGTACATACACCCACACATGCTCTCCTGTCTTCTTCTCGTTCTCCAGGCCGTCTCATCTGTCTCAGTGCCACACTCATTCCTAATAACTCCAGCACGCACTCCACTGTTTAGTAGCTTTTTATGTGGGATGCCTTTCAGAGGAGCTGTCTCATGTCAGACTTGTTGATCTAGTCAGGCAGTGCTTCTCAAAGTGCTGCACCTCCAGGGTCCCACTGCTGGCTTGATGCCCAGCCTATAAGAGCACAGAGCTTTATTTACGCACACATGGCCTGTCAGTATGCAGCTACTGACAGCTTGACAGTTTCAAAAACAGAGAGTAGGGCATGAAAAAGATAAACGTTCTCTGACGCAATGAAAAAAAAACAAGGACAAATCAAGATCCCGTGCCATCCACTGCTAGGTTCCCCTTTTGTTCTTTTCTCCTGATTCTGTCTATCCTTTTTAAGGGGTTGTCCACAATTCCTGGCAGTTTCCTTTGGTCCAAAAGCCAGCTGCTGCGCACCAAGATCCTCGGGAATGTAATTAAAGAGATCCGAACACGAAATCAAAGAGGGAATGTCGGTATGGGGTGCAGAGACTAGGGACAACACCGTATAGGACGCTCGCTTTCTCTCTCGCTGGCTTTCCTCGCTCACTCCCACCCTCCCTCCCAGTCTCTCCAGAGTGGAGCGCATTCGCGCAGCTGCTGGAGCCCTCACAGCCAATCACTCTCTGACAGCAGCCTATCGGCTTAGAGAGACAGAGAGAGAAAGAGGGGGGAAGGGGAAAATACTGCTCTCCCCTCTTCAGCCACACACACATCCAAACCCACGCTGAATTATTTACTCAAGACTACACCGAGATAACAGAACTCATTGGCAGCAAAAAAGATATGCAGAACACAAAATATTTGGTTACACAAAAGCTATGGTAACCTGGTAAGGCTCATGAGAAAATCCCATCTTTTCTAGATGAGAGATATATCCTGGATGAGTCATAAACAAATGTAAAGTTTACAATGAGATAAATGGGAAACATGAACCGTATGCAGATGATTGAAAATGGCAGTAGTTTGTGATGAATTGCTGTTTTATGGTTGTATTTTTCATAAGAAGCCCGTGTGAGGTTTTCTGAAATGGACTGCTATATAAATCTGTGGTTATTAAGTAACTCTACTGGACCAGAAACTTTCCCTCTCTCTTTCCTGCAGCTTGCCATTAATCATGTGGAGTACTTGCTTATTCTGAACAATTGGCCGAGCAACAATGAACTAAAATTTTTCCAGTAAACCATGTGTCAAAGGTCATTAGTCTATGTTAAATCACACCTTCTACAACATTACAATCTTTGGGTCCAATCGACATTCTCAATTCAGCAGTATTTAGTCTTTAATTTCAGCAAGGTCTTGAGCACCAGATCAAAAGCAACCTCACAAAGGCAACAGACCATAAGCAGCCATAGGACAGATGGACTATACTAAGGAATGTCTCCAGAATTTAAAGTGACACTATCCTCCACAATTAACACCAGAGATATCTTGTGATGATGTAAAAAGAAGTCTACAACGCTGCAGCACATTAGTCATGCAAATTATCTTGACCAAGAATTGGTCCTGCATCAGAGTTTAGGGAAGTGGAAGATCTGAAGCTTCCCAGATGGTAGGTGTTGCATTACAGTGCCTTGTAATTGATCCACACACAATCCTAGAAGAGAAAAACCTGCACTAGCTCAATGTCACTCACCTTAAGCTTCCATGGCATGTCTGTGCTGTATTGAGTCTTGACCAGTGGGACCCAAAAACTGAACTGGTTTTTGAAATTTTTCAAAAAACTGACTAATTAAAAAATTAAAGCAAATAAGGATGTGCAAATATGGTAATTAACTTACTGAGTATAATTTCACATTCTGATCTTGATTGTACCCTGGCCATATAGGTATAGACACAGCCATTAGTAATCATTATATGGTTCATCCTCTATGACCAATAAAGGACTTGCCTGGAATGGTGACGTTGTTCAAATCAATAGCATGACTGGAACATCCCTGCATATCGCGCCAGTCATTTCATGCGTTACAACCACCAGAAGTTTATATTCCATGTGCGTCATAGGCACATTTATTTTATTCCTGGCTTGTATTGCATGGGAATCCCAGAAACTTTTATGGTCCTATTGAGGAACATCCCCTTGTTATGCCTCATGTTTCTATGTGGGTTATGTCAAGTAATGAAAGGAAT
>JAOTRN010000009.1:2105481-2116579 GCA_028566695.1 Bagroides melapterus
AAGAAAGTCATTTTTTGCAGTGTGATCATTTCCCCTTGTAATATGGTTTGACCTCATCCTGAATCAGGGCTGCTGTATTAAAGAGGCTTGCATGTATCTGTATTTGTGAATGAAGTGGTAAGTCTCTCATGTGCATCAGTGCAACCCTAACATTAAAAGGTTATTCCTTTTGTCCATCGAACGAAAGACACAAAAGTTCTACATAGAGCTCTATGTTACAGATAGATAAAGTTCATATGGACGGATTAAACCATCTCCACAAAAATTACCCCTCCAGGAAACATTTTCTTCCAGACGAGACATCAAACAAGCTCGTGGTATTGAAAAGTTTTGATTTTAGTTCCATGCCCTTAGTTCTGAACCAGGAACTATTATTAATATATCTATATTAATATAGTTTACGTTTGTTTCTGAATCACATGATGGTACCTGTTCCCATAATGCAGTGTAAACACAGAACAGTTCTGAACCTCAGTGGAAACAGGATTTTAACTCTTCCTGTATTAACTGATCTGTAAGATTTTCCAAAAATGCAAAAAAAAAAACAAAACAAAACAAAAAAAAAACACCAAAGCACTTCCACATCAAAACCACACCTAGAGTGGACCAACACTCTCTCGCACACACACTGTGCATCACGTGTCTGCAGCATATCTAATAAAAACTAAAGTTTTATTCAAATAATCTGAGAATATAGTTAGTAGTCACATGTTTAACCCTTTTTACCGGCACAATGGAAAACAAGGTGATAAATCAAAACCACAGCTTATAATGTGACAGAGAATCTGGAATGTACAAAGTCCTCTGTTCTGTGGTGGAAAGTGGAAAGTTAAAGCTGTTACTGGTTAAGAGTTTGTTAAATAAACATGTTTTTACAGAAAGCGTCACTATGTCAGTGATTAGAGGATCGCTCTGACCAATCAGGATCGAGTACTGAGCAGCACTCAGGCATTGCAGGTAAAGTAGTATAATTTTACAGCGTAGATCATTACACCATCATTTGAACTCTCTATGGCATTATGGGAACACACACACACGCACACGCGCGCACACACACACGCGCACACACACACACACACACACACACACAGAGCACTTGTCACAATGGATTCTATGGCATTTAGCATTTGGCAGGTTTCTCGATATAATTCTAAGCTGGTGTTCAGGAGATAGATGTTTGCTTCTCTGACCTGTAACAGGAGCCTCGATGTCCAGCATTGTCTTCTCCTGGCGCAGGATGGAGGCTCCCTCATTGATGATGCGCAGAGCGACAGGTTCCTCCACACGGCCTTCTTTAGTGAGGTGGGCCTTCAGCAGGTCCACTCGCGGCTTTCCCTCGCAGTCAAACACCTCCCGCATACTCAACCTGTGGCTCAGCGGGAACGGGACCGCTAGAGAGAGAGAGAGAGAGAGAAAAAGAGAGAGAGAGAGAGAGAGATAGAGAGAGAGGAGGCATCATTGTCTTTACTCTTCACCTCAGGATTATTTTTGCTTTATTTTTTCTGGCCCGGAAATGACTTCATCTGGTCAGACAGAACAAACATGATCCTCATGAGGCTTATATAGTTAGATAGTTCTAGAAGTATATACAAAATATATACGGTTTTATTGGCTCTATTGTTCTCTGGGAGGGAGAGGCATACACCTGCAGTGTGAGAAAATGAGATCACTTTAGTTTACGCTCATAGTTTTACAGCATAGTTTTAATGATTCTGACTGTATTTCTGCCTCACAGACAGCAGAGGGCACTACAAATTACAAACCACTCCTTTAAGGACAGAGAAGTTTGTATGTTCTCAGGGTGTTTCAGGAGGTTCCTCAGGAAATTCCAGTTTCCTCCTCAGGCCAAAAACATGTTGTAGGCTGATTGATGTCTGTAAATAGTGTGTGTGTGTGTGTGTGTGTGCGCGCTTGTATGTTTGTGTGCACGTGTGCACGTGTGCACGTGTGCGTGAGTGTGTGAGATTGTGATTGCATCCTGGAAGCCCAGGATGTCCCCCACCTTGTGCCCTGAGTCCCCTGAGTCCCTGTGTTTCCCTGCGACCCTGTGTTGGATATGCGAACATAGAAGATGGATGGATGGATGGATGGATGGGTGGATAGATATTTCCGCTTTCCTCTCATAACACATTCTGTATAATGATTCTTACACAAAGCTTTCGAACACTAGAAACTGGTGCAGAGGGAAAAAGATGAGGTAAGATACACCGGAGTGAAAAGCAAAAAAAAAAAAAAAAAATTCTAATAGTATGTTCAAGGTGAAGGTTACTTTTAGCTTTAAACATGCATAATAAATAATAATAATTTGTACTAAATTACCAGTTATGTATCAAACTTGTGATTATAGAAAAAGGCACAGAGTGAAAGGATTTCATTTACAGGAGAAGAAATGAAGAGCGGGAAAAAAAAAAAAACAGGAAAGGAAAAGGTGGTGCACGAGAAAGCAAACTGTGACACGTGTTACCAGGGAAACGGTAGCCAAAGGCTAGTATGGCATTAGATATTTACACAGAAACGCACACACACACACACACACACACACCTGAGGTAAATTTAGAGTCCTCAGTCTAACAACTGGCTTGTTTCTGGGAGATGCAGCCTGCTGGAAACCCGTGAAGAACATGAGGAGAACATGTGAAGCTCCACACAGACAAGATCAGGAACAAAATATTAAAAGCTTGGTGCTACGAGGCATCAATGGTACCCACTGTATCACTTTTTATTTACTTTTGACTCAAGGTTTTCCTCACCACAGTCACCTCAGACCTGTTCATTAGAGATATATACAAACACATTTAAATATAAGTCTAATATTAATCTGGAAACTTTTTATAATATGACTCTTTTTATAATATTAAACTATATTTCTTGTGTTCTGTGAAGCTGCATTGAGACAATGTCCAACATTAAAAGTGCTATACAAATAATATTGAATTGAATTGAACTATCTATCTATCTATCTATCTATCTATCTACCTATCTATCTAATGATGGTAGCTAACACTTTTAGCATGGCTTCTGGGAAAAAGACACAACCAAAGGAACAAAGGAAGGAAGGAAGAAAGAAAGAAAGAAAGAAAGAAAGAAAGAAAGAAAGAAAGAAAGAAAGAGAAAGTGTCTGTTTGAGGTTAGTAACAACAAACAGATGGATGTGACACTGTCAGCTACATCAGGCTCCTTCTGAAGTGTGTGAAGGCAGAGAGGAACTCAGTCACTCACTCGTTCTCACTCACGTGTTCTATAGCAGTGTGTCTTTGTGAGGTCAAGAGGCTTTTATATATTTACACACACACACACACACACACACACACACACACACACACTTAATTCTATCCTTTGTGTTGAACTAAAACTGAATACATGACATTAGTAAAGTGGGTTCTCGCTCTATTTGTGTATTTGTGTCTGTTACTGCTGAATATTATTATGTGCTGTAAAACGATGTCTTTGCTGAGAGATCGTGGGAAGTGGGCCATCTGTGGATGTGTGTGAGTGAGATGGGGATCAATAAGTGAGACTGTAGCAGAGAGAGAGAGAGAGAGAGAGAGAGAGAGAGAGAGAGAGATGGTGCATTACTGGGATTTGATCTGCCACGAAAAATGAAGGCAGAGAAAATGGTTGTACAGCCTCTTATCTGATTGTGATTATGTGTATGTGTGTGTGTGTGTGGGTGTGTGTGTATGTGTGTGTGTGTGTGTGTGTGTCTTTATTTAGCAGTACGGCTGCATTACTGAAGGGCAGTATACAGCAGAGGGCTCTTACATAACATCTCCTCGAGAGCTTGCACACAGAGACAGTTACACACACACACACACACACACACTCACACACACACACGCACACAGTGCAGTGCGCCAACTAAACCACTGCCACACGTGCAAGCCAGCACGCACACATATGCATCTGCTCTACTGCATCAAACACACACACACACACTCACACACACACACACCGTATGAAAATCAGCTTTTACCACATACATTTACACACAGTATATTAACCAAAGAAACAGGATATGGCTATGGATATGCTTTCAAAGGCTGTAAATGATCTGCTCAATTATTGTATGACTGTGTGCATGCTCTTAATACAATATTTCTAATGTATATAAATAATCGAGATAGATTGCTGCCTCATCCTCCCAGCTGTCTTTCCTTCTCCTTCTACTAGAGATCTGGGAGCTTCTAAAAGGTACAGTGAGGGTTTTTTTTCTACGATTTTGATGATGTCATAGTTTCCTGAAGCTGCTATTCCAAGCGTGTTAGAGCGTTTCCCAACAATAGAATTTGATCCTTCTTGCCAGGGTACAGAGAGACAGAACAAGCACAAGAACAAGAAAACAATCATCCCCAAATAAAAACCACCATTTTGAAACAACTAGCTGTGTTTTACTTTGACTTAGACACGTATTTATGTGAATTTGGTTGGAAAACATGAACTGCATTTTGTGTACAACAGTTGCCTTCGCTCAGAAGCAAAAGTCTAGAAGGAAGGAGGGAGGATACTTCCTGGTGAACAATTAACTGCAGTGCTCAGGGTCAATGACCTCTCATTTATGAATATTTAGAGACGGTTCCTAGAGCGTCTGCCTCCTGAACTCAGTTAGTGTATTAAAAGGTCAGTGTGCTGTAAAATGGAGATTCATTACAAGGTGTGCGGAATGAAATGAAGTGCAATAAACAAGTTTAATAGTCAGTTATGAGGAACATGGAGTGCTTGTCTGTCTCACTCTCTCTCTATCGTTCTTTCAGTCTGTCTGTCTGTCTCACAGTCCCTCTCTCACTCACTCTCTCAGTCTATCCTTCCCTCTCTCACACTCTCAGTCTGTCTGTCGCTCTCTCTCTCACTCACTCTCTCAGTCTGCCTGTCCCTCTCTCACTCACTCACTCTCTCTCTCTCTCTCTCTCTCTCTCTCACACACACACACTCTTGCTCTCTGTCAGTCTGTCTGTCTCTCTCTCTCAATCTCTCACAATCTCTCTCAGTCTGTCTGCTTCTTTCACTCTCATTTGCTGTCTCTCAGTCTGTCTGTCTCTCTCTCTCTTATTCTCTTTCTTTCTGCAGCTGTTCAAAGGCATATAGACAGTATTTATCTTTGATTTTATGACTCAGTGCTCATCAATTCTGCAATTTGTAAAAAAAAAAAAAAAAATCAAAATTGTTATTAAAATCAATATTGTTTAAGGAGTAAATCACATGCTGCTGGAGAGAACGCATCCATTATATTTCTCCAAAATACCAGAGCTGATTGTATAATGGACAGAAATTGTTGACATCTGATTCTGTTGTGTGAGTTTTGTTAGCCATGAGCCTTGAAGCCCAGAGTAATCCCCACCACATCAAAACACACACACAGACAAACACACACACACACACACACACACTCACACACACACAAACACAGGACAAACACACCCCTTCTGCCAACTTCCATTTCTTCAGCATGCCCTTTCCCCTTGTCACATCCTTTAACGTCTTCATCACACAGCCCTCAGATAACTGTGTGTGTCTATGTGACTGTGTGTGTGTCTGTGTGTGTGTGTGTGTGCGCGTGTGTGCGCGTGTGTGTGTGTTCGAATGAATGGGTCAGACAAGGATAGACAGCACAAGCATGAGGTCAGGACATCAAGACTCTGTTTGTTTGAGGGGCTGTGGCCTCAGGCCTGTGAGACAGATGCTGTGACTCGAGTCGCATCAAATATAACTCGAGAGAACCGCTGTATATGACCATTAAACTCAAGACATCTAAAGTTTACACTGACTTACACTCACACACACACACGATAATGCGAACGATAAAGATAACGTATTAAGTTACCATTCATTTTACCTCAGCATAGCAGGTAAAGAGAAAATCAAGGCGGACCCAGTACAGGACCCTGAGGTACACCTTTCAGAAATAAAAGATAATATTTACAGCAGTTACACCACATAGTCCAGACTGAAACTGTGAACATTTTGAAATACATACATTAACATTTGATCTATTTTTTAGTGCCAACATTATTCATATGCCTCGTTGTTTTTGTTACTGTTTTCTGTATTGAATACAGTCACCAGTCACGCAGGCTAATAACTATTGCAGCGGAAATATTAAAAGAATAACCATTAATGAGTGGGCGTGGTTTATTTTAGAGATTAAAAGAGCTCTGTGTGCATGACCGAGGTTAAAGCAAATAATCGTAGCTGCAGAAGAGCTTGTTCTTACTCAAGTTGTCACTCCTTGAGTTTATTTGTCTCATAACTGAATTTTCCACCACACTACACAAATAAATAATAAATAAATAAATAAATCACAAAAAATCACACCAACTGACTATGCTTCAGAGAGTCCTATGAGTTCCTGGACTCCAGGTTGAGAACCGCAGCGCTTCGGTTGTACAACAGAGGGTTCGGTTTAGGAAAAGTAGTAGAGCAGAGTAGAGAAATGTCAGAAAACTACAATCAGTAGCAGCCAATAAGGAAGTGTTTTAAGTATAGTGTCTCAAAATATAGTGTTTGTAGTGTTAACAAGTTATAATTTAATCTTAAACCATGCATGTACACACATACACACACACACCAAACCCTCTCGCTCCATCTCACTCTTTCTAACCTTGACCTGAGTGTTTAATCAGTCAAAAACAGTACCAACAACCCCACATTCCCTTCTCATGTGAACACACACACACACACACACACACACACCAAACCCTCTCTCCATCCCACTCTCTTTCTAACCTTGACCTGAGTGTTTAATCAGTCACAAACAGTGCCGGCAACCCCACATTCCCTTCTTACACGAACACACACACACACACACACACACACACAGAAAGGACTTTTCTGGTGGATGCTGAAGCCCCACCAGTGCTAGCACAGATAATGGCCTAGAATTAGACTTTGGGAAAGTAGGGCGCTGACAGGCTCGCTCTTGTTCCTGAACCCCTGAGATACGAGGGGAGGGACTCATCCAGGTCACAGCTGTGATACAGCTCTCTCTCCCACCTCTCTCTTTCTCTCTCTCCCCTTCTCCATCTCTGTCCTTCTCATTCTTTCTTCCACTCCTCTTCTCTCTCAGCATCTCTCATATTTTGCTTTCTCTCATCTCATGTGCACAGCTTTCAGTTTCAGACGCTTGGAAGAACCGCTGTTGGTTTACTCGTCCTTTACTACGTTACTAGGTCTCCTTTCTTCTCATACCCAGTTTTGGATGATGTGTTCAAAAGGACTCTGATCTGCAAATCAGGCAGAATTCTCATGCGGCAGTCGACGTGCATGACGTTTTAAAATTGATTAGATCAATCCAGTCAGGTTTGATAGCCAGCTTTCTTTTAGACTGACAGACTCATAGACCTGCTGCGAATAACATTGCTGTTCTAATTAATCTTATTTCATCATTAGTGATACTGTAAAATATCAGATCTGGCTTAAAATAATATGATTCTATTATAATATTAAATTATATATATAATAATATATATATAAAAAATAGTAATATATTATTTATTATTATATTAATAATTACAATTGTGTCAGATAAATACACATATACAGTATGATGAATCGATAAGAATAAAAATATACCAAGAATAAAATAACAATCAAATTAAAATAATATAAATAAATTCATTATATAGGTTTTGTTGTAAATTCAAATTTTATCATTTTTATTCATTATAAATTATTCTTGTTTAAAATGAAGAAAGCACATGAAAAAAAATTAACAGGTTTGGTGGTAGAACATCATTACTATTAAGAATAGGAATTTAAATGACAATTTATTACTTTATTTATTTTATGCCAGTTTGCGGATACTGCAGGAATTTGTGAATTTCCCACTGGGATGAATAAAGTATCTATCTATCTATAATGTACAGATGTACACAATTCTTATTATTTTTATTCTTCTTCTTATAATTATTATGAAGATTTAATCTTGCAATCTTCTAGAGACAGGAACTGCTGTTCAGGAGGCGTGTCCCATCCTTACTGTCCTAGTAACTCTTTTCCACACATATTTATTCCAGTGCCATGCTTGGATTCCTCTTCTCCGTTCACCTCTCCTTATTTATTTATCATCATTTGGCAGACGTCCTTCACCAGAGCGACTTACTTTTACCTTATTTTATACAACCAAGCAATTAAGGTTTAAGGGCTCAGGGTCCCAGCAGCAGGGCCTTGGTGGACCTGGGATTTGAACTCACAACCTTCCAACTGGTTGACCAACACCTTAACCACTAGGCTTCCACATCCCACAGCTTCAGCTGTCACTTGACTCACTTTCTCTAAAAATTCCAGCTCTCACAAACATTCCCTCACGTGTTTTGTGTGCTCGTGTCGGCTCACTAATCTACCTTCGACGCATCGGTATTTACAGGCTATACTCCAGTCTCAATCGCTGTACCATGAAGTAACCAGTGGGCGTTCCTACTACCGGTTGCCATAGTAATATCGAATATGAGTAGGAGGTGCATCTAACATTCCGAATCATTTTTCTTGACACTAAAGTGAAACATTCTGGATGGAGATCTGGTGTTTGTGTATTAAATTCAGCACTGTGTATCTTCATCATATCTGTGTGTGCTCTACAGACTCGTCACTGCATACAGGACAACGTTGTCATGTTGCTGGACACGCCCATATTTCCTCTCCAAAGCTCAACACAACTCTCATGTGTGCACCGTGTCATAATCTATTACTGGAATTAGATTTTAATTAAGTTTATGTCATACTAGCTTCACCTAGTGAGGTACTGATTCTTCCCTGCTTGTGATTTACTGAACTACAAGGTCACAATTATAATTTAATCCTACAGACAACATAAAAGAAGATAGAATTCCACTATTTCAGGATTAAGAAGAGTAAATATAATAATATCAACTGTGTAGTCAGGAAATGCTTGTCGGCAGTGGCAATCGTGAAAACTCTGAAAAGTTTATTCTTAAGATTTATTCTGTTATCATTATGACCGTTTCTTCTCTTAAGTTTTTCTTTTTTTTTTTTTTTTTACTCTTTACTCCAGAGTTTTGGTGTTATGTGTGTGCCACTATTTTGAATTATTTTACTCTAATGTTTCTCTGTGTTTCGCCCCTGACTATCAGACTACCGTATGTTCCTAACCCTAACCCTTTTAATCAGTACGCTGGTGTTCCCTTCAGACGGTGGAATGGAAATTCACTCATCTGATAATTTCAGTCAGTTTAACCAAACAGATTATATTATCGGCACTACGGTATAAAATGAGTCAGGACTCCGTTTGCTTTCAGTGTGAAATGTTAGACCTTCACATTTTAGAAGCTTATGAACATGAATTTGGGGTATCACCATTTACTGTGGAGATAGAAACCAAAATATTTTCGAGTAATTTTCTAGAAAAAGTTTCTTATGTTTCTTTCTCTTTACAACAGAAATTACCCTTGTTGTTTATGTATGACTATCCCAGGGTTCAAGGATACTTCACAATGAAATTCAGTCCCTCTTTATCTTTAGGTTAATAAAAAAAATATAAAAAAAAAAAGGATGCTCTTTTTATCCTCTTTGTATTCATCTTGCAGCCAGAGTAATCAGACATTTTTCAGGAAATGTAAATGAGGACACCGCAGTGGGCAGAGGGTATCAGGTGTGAGTGAAAGTGTGTTTGTTTGGGTGTAACAACTCATCCGTGGTGGTAGTGGTGGTGGAATTTGGGTTATATTTTCCAAAATCATGAATACAGTTCAAAACTGCTCCACAGCAACATGTTAAACTTCTTTCCCAGGACAGGTTTAAAGCACTTTTCATCAAACCAAATATATTTTTTAGACTTTTCTAGTGCTTACATTTGAAAAAGCACTTCTAGCATCTTACGCAACTCTCAATGTCCTCTGACGGAGCTGCGGGCGATATTCCGAGGTGGCTGTAACTGGTTTAAAAAGATTTTGAAGGACAGTGCAGACATCTACTACAAGAGAACAAGCTTTCATCATTACACTGTTCCACAGTTGGAGTTGAAGCCATTTAATTTCATTCCTGACCCTGATTTCATTCTTGAGGAGGATTTTCATTATGCCATATATGTAGTCTTACCGTAAATCTTTGCGATGATGCCAATCAAACCATGTTCGTATACTGTAGCGGTTACATGAATATGCGAAGCGTTTACCCATTTAAAATTCTCTCACAAAGCTTCTACGATTCAATAAGGTGATGATATTTTGCCACCGGTGTCAACACTGAAGTACTGAAATTTCTGTGCTAAATTTCTAACTGTAATTAATCTAATTTTGGCAAGTGACAATGTCTTAAATATAGTCATATTTATCTAATATTTTAGATTTTAATATTATAGGGTAATTAAAAATATGCTACAGAGGATGGGCCCACATGGACAGCCTGGAGATACATGGGACTGCTGTTAATAGTACCACTTTGAGACCATGGTGGTGGCTTCGATCTGCAGTTGCCCTGGTGAGTTTTGCCTCTGTTTCCTTCAGTAATCTTCATCATGAAGAAATTTATGTTATAACGTTAATGAATTCAGAAATAATGCTAATGCTGATGCTCATGCTAAAGTTTCTCAATTGTTCCTGATAGTCAAAACCAATTGCACCTGACTATATGAATATGTCACGCAGATGAGAGGTTCCCTTTTGTGTCTGGTTCCTCTCAAGGTTTCTTTCTCATATCATCTCCTCAGGGTTCTTCAGTTTTCTTCCACAGTAAAATCATACGTTGTAGGCTGACTGGCATCGTCTCTAAATTGTCAGTGGTGTGTGTGATCTTTGTTGTTGGATTAAGTGAACTAAAATCAAACAGAAGATACCGACTCCACGTGGTCTTCGAGGACAACAACCTCCTCATTAATACACAATGATCAGACTGTATCTGATTGTAGAAATGATATTAATCTTAATAAAAAATAATCATTTATAATCACACCCTCCAGTGTCACCTAAATGAGGATGAGGAAAAACTGTTGTGAGTTTTTCCTTACCAAAGTCACCTCAGACTTGTTCATTAGGGATAAATATAATATTATTATAATATATTATATAAATATAATATTAATCTTGAACTTTTGTATAATATTAAACATTGTGTACTACATTTCTTAGGTTCTGTGAAGCTGCTTTGAGAC
>JAOTRN010000009.1:2146730-2166856 GCA_028566695.1 Bagroides melapterus
ATATGTATCAGATATGTATGTTCAGAGGCAGAGAGAGAAGAGGAAAGGCAGGAGTTTAGGTCTGAGAATAGGGAGACTCAGTGTTGGTACAATGAGAGAGAAATGTAGAGAATTGGCAGACATGATGGAGAGAAGGAAGGTAGATATACTGTGTGTGCAGGAGACCAGGTGGAAAGGGCGCAAAGTACGTTGTATTGGAATGGGATCAAACTGTTCTATTGTGGTGTGGATAGGAAGAGAAATGGGGTAGGAGTGATCCTGAAGGAGGAGTTTATGAGGAATGTTTTAGAGGTGAAGAGTTTTAGACAGGGTACTCAGTTTGAAGTTGAACGTCAGTGGTTATGCTGGCTAGCTAAAAAGAATTGGGGCACAGAAATGACTGAAGAAAGTAGACAGGAGTACAAGGAATCGCAGTGTCAAGAGTGTTGTGTGACAAGTGTGTCAACAAGAATCAAAGGAAAGGTGTACAACAGTGTAGTTAGACCAGCTGTATGTGTTAAGAGACTGTAGCCAACATGAGGCAGAGATGAGGATGTTGAGGTTCTCTTTAGGAGTGACGAGGATGGACAGGATTAGGAACGAGCACATCAGAGGGACAGATCAGGTTGTCTGTTTTGGGGACGAGGTCAGAGAGACTAGATTGAGATGGTCTGGACATGTACAGAGGAGAGAGAGGAGTTATATTGATAGAAGGATGTTGGAGATGGAGCTGACAGGTAAGAGGTCAAGAGGAAGGCCAAAGAGGAGACGTATGGAGGTTGTAAAAGAGGATATGAAGTTCATCGGTGTGAGAGTAGAGGATGATGAGGATAGAGTTAGGGGGAAACTGGTGATTCGTTGTGGAGACCCCTAACGGGAACTCTCGAAAGTTGAAGATGTGTCAGGGCAAAACCACAGCACTCGCTTTCCTGTGTAGACTGAGATCTAAAGACTTAAGAATGCTACCGAAAGTGAAAGCACTCTGCCACCAGTCAAAGTTCACACCGTCTCTCGTACTCGTAAACATCGATCATTATCTACACTTTAGCTTTTGCTTTTTGTTCATCAGAAAAGAGAACCTGACTGCTTGTGAAATGGCTGGCACATGACCCAGCGTCCTGTAGTTTAAAACACAGTCATGAGGAAATGAGGAATTCATGTTTCCCTATGCCTGGGGTTGTGATTTTAACCCTTTTCTTTTTTTCTTCTCTCTTTTCAGGTACAACAGAATAGCTCGGGAATGGACACAAAAGTATGCAATGTAGTTTTGGAGTTCTAATCATGGTGGAATACAAAAAAAATTACACCTCTCCGTCTTAAGGTTAGGGGAGATTTGAAAGTTTAAGAGATAAAAAAAAAAAAAGATTAAGGAAAAAAAAAAAAAGATCTTGTTGGTTTCCATTGGAGTGCTTTCTTTAAGCCACACTTCCCCTCACCAGAGCACCTGCCCCATTTCCCCTCCATCTACCCCAACCCCCTCATAGCCATGGTGTACATACTTTCAGACTTTCAGTCCAACTCCAGCTTATCCCACCTTCACCATCATCTTCCTGAACACCCTGTGCTCAACATCTTTGCTTTAGCGTCTCCATTGCTGTGATGACTTGCCTGCTGCTTAGGGTCAGCCAGATTCCATTTTTTTGCAGTCAAAAATGTCCACAGCTTGGGGGAGAAAAAAAAAAGCATTCCTTGTTTTTAAACATTGGGGAGGGAGGGCTATACTCATTACCATTTTGTGTTGTAGTGGAGATTACTCTCCTGTTTGTTTCCTCTGTTTTATTTCCTGGGTTTCAAACTGTATATTGATCAGGAAAAAGGTTTCTCTCTTTTTTTTTTTTTTTGGTTTGTTTTGTTTTCCATGTTGCAGAGGAGGGGAGGGGAGGGGTTATATGCTGGCGATCTTTTTTTTTTTTTTTTTTTGTATAAAATCTATAAGTTCTTTTAGAATCATAGCAGGTTATTAATGGAACCGTGTCAGACATTTTGGGTCCTCTCTTGTGAATCATTCTAAAGGACTTGAATATTATGAAAATATATATATATATTTTTTTTTTTCTCCATTTGCCATAACCAAGACTGTCTCTACCCCTTCCCTTAGCCACGAGCAACTTCACATGCATTCATACTTCTGGAGGATTTTGGACTGGTTTATTTAAAAAAAAAAAAAAAAAAAAAAAAAAAAAAAGAAGGCAGTCTTAGATAAGCACGTATTTAGGGTTTTTTTTGTTTTGTTTTGTTTTTTCCTCCTCTACCACCCTCTTGTAACTCTTAGTTCCACTTTTAGCTGCATTATTTCCCCCCTTGCTCTTGATGACTTAGAAGCTAACATGGCTGAGACAGACTTGATTGGGTCCCTGGGTGAGAGGACACAAACTCCTCACAGACAAACTTCTGTATATTTAATTTCCTGACAGGCTCTTTGAGCCTTGTGTGTTGATTAAAACTGTGTAATAAAATGATTACTAAAGTCTGATCATGGTTTTTTTTTTACCCCCTCTTTATCTCTTCTCCCTGCATCCTAAAATGTCATTCCTTTTGTACCATAGCAAGTGGGCAACTTCCCTGACACAAGCACCATAATTTGGATTGCTTATATTTGCAATTAATTAAAAGACCTCTGCAGCACAGTATGCAAAGGACTTCATGACGTCCTCCACCAGGGTCACCGGCTGGATCTATGGATAGCTATGTTAGAGTACGTTATGAATAAACCAGTTTGGTGATGTAGGAAAATCCACACTGATGCTCTTATAACGGCACTCCCAAAGTGTTTTGCAGAGGTGTTATTGACGAACAGCGTCTGGCTTTTTAAACTGTTTATCCACAAGAGAAGGATGAGGTTCACTTTGGAGTCTGGTTCCTCTCAAGGTTTCTTCCTCATGTCTCGGGGAGTTTTTCCTTGCCACTGTTGCCTCAGGCTTGCTCATTAGGGATAGATGTTGGAGATAAATAGTAATTTAATTTTAAAATTGTATTCTGCCCACAATCGATTTGGTAAAATTACAAAGCACTTTCAACAATGGCTGTTGTCACAAATCCAGACAGATTTGTTCCGAATGTACAAGCTAGTTGCAATGGTGGAAACAAAAAACTTCCAGAGTGGTTCTGAGGAAATGTTGAGAAGAAACCGAAGTAAAAATGAAACTATGTTCATCTGGGTGACTTGTTACTCATCGACAGCCATATCTAAAGAGTTTCATGTATATAGAGTGCTGAAAGGGTCCTGAGTGCAAGTGTCATGTTTTTTTTGCTGTTGTTTTTCTTCTCCTCTACCTTCCAAATTGTAACTTGGATTTGAGCGTAGCCTTTATTCTAATCCTATCCTGTGACTGAAATCTTACTGTTTACAAACCTCTGACAGTGGAGATTCCTTCGTCTTAAATTATGTACAGTGTCCGAGTGAGTAGTTGTTACTATAAAAACTCCCATGTGTAAGTATCAGCGTGTTAACAATAAACAGCCATGCCTATTAGGGTGAAATGAATGCTTTCAGATTTTACGATTTAACTGCACTGTGATTTATAATAAATGACTGACGAGTTATTATGACTGAAGCGTCTCAAAAATTTAAGAGGAAATAAAAAAAATACCCTCAGTTAAAGTAAACCCCGCCCATACATTCAATTCAAAAGTAAAAACCGGTCAAGCTGTGAGCTGATTGGATAGCAACTCGATGACGATTGGTAGACTTCAAGCTTTCATGTGATTGGTCAGCTTAGTAGTGACGTCCCAGCTTTCGAGTTTACGTTCTGTCAGGAAGGAAGAATTCGCGCGACCTTGTTGTGAAGTAGTGTGCAGAAATCGGTGAAACCAAAATGTCGCTACAAGCTTCAGGAATAACCAAGCCGGCGATCATCTCTGGACTGCGGGTCTCTAAAGGTGAGTTCTCCTTTGCTTTAGGGTGTCTCAGGTCATAGCGTGTTAGCTAAACAGCTAACCTTCATTCTTATTCACAAGCAGCCATAATGGTTATTAATGTTTGTTGTACAGTGATTGAATTTTCTTATCACTTCTAACATTAACGGTGTTTCATGGTATTCATGCACCACTTCAATCACCGGTGGTGAAGAATAATAAACCAAATCTTTGCACAAGTCTCTTTTCACTAATACACACACCTGTACCTTTACGAAATGTCAACCAACCAAACATATGGCAGAATGTTTGCATAAAATCATGCAGGTATCGTTCAGGCGCTACAGGTAAGCTTGACATCAGACTGAAGGGAAATTAATTAAACAAGTATACAAAACGCTTTACAAAAGTTTTCTTCCACCTCGTCCACGAATGGCAACGAAATACCCAGAAATCCGTTGGTCTGCAACTCACATCTATGCCAGTAGCCCTAACGAAGTGTTGGAAAAGCATGATCTTTAAGCAAAATATAAATTTTACACAGCACATCCTATTCAAAGGTTTACACCCCCAGCTCTTTATGTATCATGTTGCCTTTCGAGCGTCAGTGAATTTCTCGAAAACAAAAAAATTGCATATTTTTGCCTTAAACAACGAGCCCTATGAACGATGCACATGAAGATTATATTAGACTGAGTTTTCCTTGAATCGCTGTGTGACTGGATACAGATGCGCTTTCATACCAGCATGATAAATATGTAATAGATCAGTAGATTTGGTAGTTTAGGCTTCTTGCATGGATATGAGAGGCCTCCCGGTGTGTACGTTTTCAGATCACCTGACCATCGTGGTTCCTGTTGCAGTGGCCGCGGCTGTAGGAACATACCTGCTCGCCAGGTACCTCAGCAGCCGGAGTGACTCCAAAGGAAAGGTGAATCTGGAGATCAACAAGGACAATGCCAAAGTGGTGCACAGCTTTGATATTGAGGACCTCGGAAAGAAGGCTGTCTACTGCCGCTGCTGGAGGTCCAAGAAGGTGGGTGATATGAGAGTTTGGTCGAGATTTAAAATTATTACCATGAGGTGTCTAATGGCATGAGGCTCATCCTGACTCTCTCAATTTTAGCCGTCAACACTATGGCTGATTGCTGCAAGCTGAACAGACAGTTATAAGCGTGGGTTGAGTCCATGGCGATTTTAACCAGTCTGGTGCTGCTTTGCCCGGTGTAGATGAGGGTAGAGTAGGTCCAGAGAGCCCCTCGGTCAAAATTAATTTCTATCTGTTAACATATAAACATTTGTCAAATTCTGTCATCGTCACAAGCACAAACGAATGACTTATGTTTATCTCCTTTATACAGCTGAGCAACTGAGGATTGAGGGCCTTGCTCAGGGGCCCAGCTGTGGCAGCTTGGTTGCCCTGGGAGTTAGTCCAGCACCGTAACCTCTGAGAGACCATATAAGGTTTGTAACAGTGTTTCTGTGATTTGTTGACAGTTCCCGTACTGCGATGGCTCTCACACCAAACACAACGAGGAGACCGGAGACAACGTGGGTCCACTGATCATCAAGAAGAGAGATGCCTGAGCGACTGGTCATCACCATGCTGCTGCTTCTGTGTTTGATTTACTGAGAAACATGTTGTGTGTGTGAGAGAAATGTGTGTGTGTTTGTTTTTGTGTGTGTGTGTAGGATTATTTCTGTAACATAATTACTGTATCATCAGATAAAGAGCTCACCGTGAAATCAACTAACATCATCATTCACACTGAAGTTGTGTGAACCGAGACAGACTGCAGTTCCTGTTGATGCCTCTCGTACCCTGTCTGCTTTTTCTGTCCTTCTCAACCAATTACACTACAAATGAATGTTTTACTGTTGAATCTCAACGGACATGTAAGAGTTAAAAAGGACAATTCGTATGAATCCTAAAGTATTCTTCATAACAAAAAAGTCTTTGTTCCTGATTTATGATCCTGGTGTTTAAGTGTGAGATGTGGTGTAATCATCGTAATAATAGTAAATAACTTCTTGAACTTATCTCCATACACTGCTACTGTGGTGCATGTGTAATCACCGTGGACAAGGATTTGGATGTTTGGATCTTCTCAATGTATCTGTGGCGATGGGTTGCCTCACGTCCAGTGTTCCCTGGATCCACCTCCAACTTTGGGAATGTGTAAAGTAACCATTTGTTACTGCATTTTTTCGATTCCCTCCTCCGCCCTGTATGTGTGGCGATTGCATGTTCTCTCTGTGCGTCAGGCATTTCCTCTGGGTCCTCCGGTTTCCTCCCTCTGTCTGATGACATGCATTGTGGGCTGATTAGCATCTCTGAATTGTGTGTGTGTGTGTGTGTGTCTGTGTGTGTGTAAGCGCATGCACATTTGCCTTCACTGTGACCATGTGTATGATAAGCGGATAAGAAAATGGATGGATGCTAACATTTGGCTATCAAACTTGATTATGATTGTTACACTGTTTGAACAGTGTGTGTGTGAGAGAGAGATGTAAATTTTCATGGCTATATTTTAAATAAAACTTGTCAAAAATGGGTATTAACACTTTACTAGTACACTTGTGTTCCTTTCAGATGGTGGAATGGAAATCGACTCATCAGACAATTTCAGTATAAACAAATCAATTATTTTATCTCTGCAAGTCTGATCTAAAATGAATCAGGACTCTGTTGGCTTTCAGGGTGAGACGTGTGTTTCTCTCTCTCTTGATAACCTTACACAGAATTTTAGTGGTTGAAGATAAATACCTTCACATTTAGGTTATGAACAAGAACTTTGGGCATCTCAGAGAGCAGAAATGGGTTTGATAATCAACATTTACTGTGAAGATAAATAGTTTCATTTCACATTGATTGGTATTCAATAAAATAATAAAAAAAAATGTAGTAAAAAAAAGTTACGTGGTCAGTATTGATATAATACGTAAGGTAACCGTTGGGTTGTTAATTTACATAAAATGTCCATAATTTCTATATACTGTAAGAAAATGGTGATATTTTCCATTAAATTAAGGTTTTTTAGAGGTAAAATTTTTGTAGGTAAAAACAAATATTTATGAAAAATGTGGAATTAAACTGGCTGTTTTCAGTGAAGATATGTTTGTGTTACTGAAGACGACAAACGAGGGCATTGATGTTAACCTGGGATTTGCCTTACAGCCAGAAATATGATTGGAGCTACGGGTCCAGGAAAATTAATCCTTCTTAATTAAACCTTCTGACCAAGAAGAACAGCATTGTGATATAATATTAATTATAGTATTTATAATACAATTAGTACAATGTAAATAGTATGATAGAAATCGATGTCGAAAACAATGCACACGCTTTATTTGGGGTTTTCCTCAGCGTTCCTTGAAACTGCAGCAATTCATTCATCGTCCACCAGATGGTGCCATAACTTCATTACAAAACACGTGCTCCGCGCGCACACACGCTATTTCTGCTAGTAGTTCAAAGTAGTTCAAATATGATTGTCTTTTCTCCTTACCGTTTTGTAATTTGTAAAAATTATACATACGTTGATATTATGTTACTATGACGCTTTCCCCCCTTATAGTTATCCAAGTTATGGGTTAATTCCATTCAAGTTTCATATAATTAAATGTAAATACACAGAAAATGAACATCAAAGTGGATTCTCTGATCCACCTTACTGAAATATTGCTGGAAAGAATTGCATCAGTGTGTGTCAGACGACATTGTAATCCACCAGAGCGGAAACAGCTTATCCGACAAAAAAAAAAAATCCTCTGGGCAGGCCCACGAGCCCTAGCTTTGCGTGAGCACAGTAACTGGACAAAGAGATGTCAGAGGTGGTGTCTATGTGTGTGTGTGTGTAGGCAGAAATTCAAGTGAGCCAGATCACACAGCAGTGTCTTGTTCCCAGTGGATCTCGAAATAAAACGTACCTTATTAAACAACTAACAAATGCCGTACCTTAGCCAGGTCTTCTTTAATGCTGCTATGGTAGCAAATGGTTTTATTTGATTCTGGGCATGTGGGAATATGGTGTACATTTATGTCTACATGTTTATATCATTTATAACCTTGATTTTTTTTTTTTTTACAGTAAACAAAGTAAAATTACTCTGTAAACTCTAGAAATTATTCCAATAGCTGGTGTATTAGTCCAAGTGCTAAAGCTAAAGTATTTTTCTTCTTCAGTTTTCCTGGTGACATTAAAGAAGCAATACTGCTAGCCCACTTTGCTATACACTTTAGCGCTGCTAATCCTAAAAACAATGTGTGCTCACTCATCTTAAATTATGTCTACGCTCTGTGCTCTTTGCTAGATATCAAAATTGATTAGCTAGCACAAATGTAGCCACTTACAGCTGTTTTGAAAGGTTAAATAGTGAAAGAAAAGACAGCAGAATTGACCTAGCTAACATGCTAATATTCTGTCAAGATGACCAGAGTTATAATGGAAGTAGTAAAGTATGAAGCACATGATTTGTAGTTAGTTCAACAAAATTATTTAGCCAAATTCTGGGTACTTAAATCCTACATTAACACAATTTCACAGTTGTGTTTCCATCTAGCGCTTGTAAAACTAAATAAATATCAAGTAAATAAGTTGAACAATAATACATTTTCAAACTAATGAAAAACATGATAACCAATCTCAGGCAACATCATCTTTTTCTTTTTAAATAAGATTTTACTATTTTTTTCTTTTCTGAGACTAAATGTATCATTTTAAGCTTAAAATTAGCATATAGACTAAATGTGGTTAGCTAGCATTCATGCTAACAGATTTGACTCAAGACTTATGAATGATTTACTTTGTAAAGTTGAGAAACATGGCTGTACTTTCACCGTGACCTCATCAGTCAATACCACAGTATCATTACTTTTCTTCTTCCTGTAATCATCAGGAAATTCAGATGTTGCAACTTATACTTGATCATTTTGATGAGCCCCCATATCTCATTGGGGGTGAATGTAATCCGGCAGCAGGGTTGAGTGAATGTTGTTGAACTAAAACGTACATTTTTTGACATCCTATAATGGATGATTCATTGAAAACAGTGAGAGATATTAAATGTGTTCACACATCAGTGCTAAAATAATACGATTTGGGGAATATTTGAATGATTATACTTGAAGGTAAGGTATCCTTATCAAAGTGTTCTATAGTTCTATTCGTATAAAACATGCAAAAAAAGTTGTTACTTCCATATTTATGAATGTAATTTCATTGGGAAAGTAATGGCACCCTGTTACTCCATTACAATGGCATGGATTTACTCCAGTGAAGGTTTGTCAAGTAAAAAATTGAAGACTGGACACTAAATTTGGAAAACAAATATCCACGATGGCTGGAGAGTCAGAACATACCAAGTCATCCTAAGCCCAGAGTCAGACCTACGGCTTTCCAGAGTGTGTGACCCGTCCAACCCACAGTGAAAATGCTAACTACTTTTTTTCTCCAATATACAGAACATCTCCCAAACGTCAGCCATACTCGATATGATCTTATTGTTCCCGATGCCATCATTTCAGGAATGCAGCATCACCACAGGCCTTGGACTGCTGACACCACTCTTTTTACAGGACTTGACAGGAATGTCAGCATTATTACTGCGCATTTGTGACTCCCGGCATCAGTATACGTGTCATGATGAGGTCGTAGTAGTCACCAGACCACATCCAAACCAGAACTCATGGTTATACAACGAGTTCCATGTGCTTCATGCTCCACAATGAGGCCCTTTAATCAGCAGACAAGGCTTCTCTCTGCACAGCATGGGACAACTTCACTGTAAATAAATTCCGGACAGCTTTGCCAGTGGCCACCGTTACTGAGGAACCTACAATGGCAATGTTTTTAACTGTCCACTGATTACAAATGAGAATCTTTTTCAACGATTTTTTTACATTCATAGTCATTTTATTTAAAGGCTTTTGAGCACATTAGCACTGAAAAGAAAAATACCTGTTGTAGGTTTCTACATATAAGCTTTAAGGCTTTAATCAAAGAACCCATGTCTCTTACACTTCTTCAGAATTTTCCCTGAAACTGAGCACCATAATACCATGTCCCCGAAGTTACCGAGCACCAGAAGAAGAAAGAAGCCTTAATTTATCACATGTACATTACAGCAGCATTATTTGTTTGTTTATTTATTTATTTTATCTAGTTAGGAAGCTGGGGTCAGAGTGCAGAGACATCCATAATACAGTGCTGTTTATTTTGTGCAAGCTTTTATTTTATTCAATTACCTTCTTTATTTTAGTGAAATTTCTGTACATGGTCCATTGTGACCTACAGCTACACCATGCCACACTACAAATGGTAGTGAAACTACTCTAACACACTACACCCTCTTAGGGGGTTTTCACACAGGCAGTTTATGATGAAACAGTACCCAATTTGTTTGAAAAATATGTAATATATAAGCTGCGTGCGGACCAGGAAGCGCAGCGCAGTACAGAACCCGAGACTACCTGTAGGAGGTGGTACGAGTTCAGTTGCACTGGAACTGTGCCATGATTCTTGTGAATGTGAACGCCGCTCGTACTCAGGTCTGCACTTGTTAAAGAAGTAAAGTAACCTCTGCATTGTGCCTCAGATTGAACATCGTGCCAAGAAAGAACAAGAACAAAAAAACCTCACATATACATTAGTGGACAAGCATGTTAGGAAGTTGGGGTCAAAGCACCAGGTTACCCATGATACAGTATCCTTGGAGTAGTGAAGGTTATAATCCTTGCTCAAACTCCCAACAGTGGTAACTTGGCAGCACTCGATCTTGAACCCCCAACCTCTTGGTTGTTGATCAGAAGATCCACCCCTAGTCTTAACCATTGAGCCTCCACTGCCCCCCTGCCTCAAAATGAGCTTCTAACTCCTGTAGGAACATAAGCCTTTCTTTATATTCATTCATTCTTTCCTTTCAACAGTTTAAATGAGTCACAATTGCAATGGATCCAGAGTCTATCCTGGTAACACTGAATGCAAAGCAAGAATATGCTCCAGTGCACCAGACCCATTCATACCTTGGGGCAACTCAGCTTACTCAAACCACCTACTGCCAAACCTACACACCCTAAGGGAGAACATGTCATACAGACAGCAACCTAAGCTCATGATCAGCCTAAGAATCTTGAAGCTGTGAGACAGGAAGACAACACTATCCACTGCACCACCATGCAACACCAACCTGTCACGATGACTCACTTTACTAGAACGGAATCTACCTACTGGTTTCCTGGTGAGCAGACACCTGCATTTCAGTTCTTAAACCCAAAAGCCTTTACCACTTGGTTGAAGGTGAACTGCAGAGATGTGTCATACCAGCTCTTCTTGATCAAGATGGAGCAGATTTTTTGGAGGTACTTTAGCAACCACAGACAATAGTGTGACAAAATTCTAGTACAACTCCTACTTAATAAGTAACAGACCTTACATTTTGGGTTTTTCCCCCAGAAACGTGATGACACAGCCTCTTGTTTTTTCCCCTCACACTTCCTGAATTAGGTCATCATCATGAACCACTTCATCCTGGACAGCATTGTGGTGGATCCGGAGGTTATCCTGAGGACAGTGAGCAGGAATACCCTCTAGGAAAGAGACACTAGGGCATTGCTGCGTAACAGACACACATGCATTTACACTTCGGGGCAATTTAGCATATTCAGTTTTTACTTACTAGTAAACAACTACAAACACTTTGGGAGGCACGACAGAGAGAGACCGAAACCTGAGAAATCACGAATAAAACCGGGGCTTCCAGGAGCTGTGAGGCAGAAAGTTTATCTAGATGAAATTAGCTCCCTGAAGTGATTGGCTGTACATCCTTTCATCTTCAAACGAACTGCTGTGTGTTTTTTTTTGCCAGATTTGATTGCACACTTATTGTGATGCTAACCCTTCAATAACTTTCCTTGTCAGTGAAATTTCTTTACATGGTCCGCTATGCCAGCTCCACCGTACCGTAGTGTAATTGTTGGTGAAACTAGCCTGCTACACCGCTCCGACTTTGGGAAGGGTTTCACACAACCAGTTTATCATGAAACGATACTGGATTTGTATGAAAAATTGGTAATGTATAAACTGCATGCAAAGAAGGAAGCACAGCACGGTACTGAACCCGAGACTACCTGGAGGAGGTAGTGTGAGTTCGACTGCACTGGAACTATACCACAATTCCTGTTTATGTGAAAGCAACTCGTTCTCTGCACTTGTTCAGGAAATAAATTAATCTGTGTAAGCATGTGTTTTAGCGCGATGATGATATTGTTATTTTCTACAACACACGGTGTAGCATGAATGGCAGTGGAGCATTGTGGGACACAGAAGAAGTGAAGAGATCTACTATTATTAGATCTGCACGGATATCCGCTGACCCGTTGGTATTATTGTAGCTAGAACCACTTGGAGACTATCACAGCGTCTTTGAGCTGTCATTGTGTTGGTCATCTTTGCTCTCGGGTCTTTATCAGTGAACATTTGAACACTTTGGCAGGAAAGAATTAGTGTTAAGTCTGTAATTAACTCAGAAATTACCCTGACCCGTTAGTTCCTCAGGAGCTCTTTGCTTAATTCCACTCAACTATAAACTGTTATATAAAGGACATTATTTATATTTACATTATTTCCTGTCCAGGGTCACACAAATGAGGATGAGGTTCACGTCTGAGTCTTCTCAAAGTTCCTCTCAAGGTTTCTTCCTCATTTCATATATCATATCAGGGAGTTTTTCCTCACCTCATCTCCTCAGGCTTGCTCATTGGGGATAGATGTTAGAGATAAACATAGATTAGATTTAAAATTTTACAAATTTTTACAAAATTTACAATTTTACTCTTTCTGTAAAGCTGCTTTGAGACAACATCAATGCCAAAAGTAAATAAATAAATACTGCGCATAAACTTATGTCATATAATTTTGTATGAAAATATTAAAATATATATGTGTGTTTGTGATGAATGAGGATAAACAAGGGATCAATAGAACCAAGTGAATCTGAAACCCACACTGCAGGGCCCACACTCAGATTCGGACCACAGATCAGACATCAGTCAAATATTCAGACCATTCTGTCCACTTCCTCCTGTTTGGAAAGTATTTAATTTCAGATATGACAATAAATGGACGTTGCCCCTAAATAAGGCAGCTTTTATTATTAGTAGTATACAGTATGATATATCTTGCACATCGTATTGGTTTGCTCAAACACACAGTTGATGTAGAGGTGTGCAGCTCTCAAGGTGGTGAGACAGACAGCGAGAGGCAGTGTGTTTCATCTTGGATCTGGATGTGGAGATGGAGGGATTGGGGGGGAAGAAAGAGAGTTTTGGGTCCTCAGGGGAAAACGAGTCCTCCGCATTCCTGTGCCGACTGACAGCATTCCTCAGTGTCTGTGAAACCGGACATTTGCTCCACAATCCCCCCCTTCCCAAGCCCTCCATCTCCTTTTCGGTGTCTTTCAAGTGGGCTTTATCCTCTGCCGTGCCAGGGGTCATGTGTCTGCTTGCTGGAGGAGACCATGTGACGCTAATCCAGAGCCTCCCACCCCTCCAAAAAAAAGAAAAAGAAAAAAGAAAAAGAAAAGAAAAACCTCACACAGGCAGCAGCTGAGGTGTAGGAGTGGAGGGGGCCTCAGGAGAGATGTGAAGCTCATTTTGAGTTATTCAGTGATGTTTGCTTGTAAAATCTGCAATATAACCTGCCTGCAATATAGGATTTCCTTCTTTATTTTTTTAACTATCTGCTTACTGATTGTTTCAAAGTGTTCATTTTTTAAATGATGAGAGATCATTAATACGCCGCTCATTTGACAGTAGATGAAATCATTTCAAACAATTGCAATAGAGTTCTTGTTTTTATTGTAGAGGAGGCATGAATGCATATATGTATTATCACCAAACTGTAAGTCACATGACCACAAATTCAACACACACATGGTTTGATCGCTTACACTAGTGCCTGTGCCATGGGACTTAAATTCTTTTAAACTTCACGTTCCTCTAATCCACAAGAGTCTTTGGGTGGATGATTATTTTATTTATTTTCGGTAGACAACCTGGAAAAAACAATTTATTCACCTGAATTACGCATTATGTAAAGTTTTATTGTAACAATATCTATTTAAGGGGTTGTTTCATTAGAAGCAATGCTAGGAAATGCTCACCACCTTTAAGTGCAATTTTTTTTTTTTTTACAATATAAAAATGTAACTGACATTTGTTAATTATTTATTTATTTCAGACAGACATTTATTTAAATCCGACTCTAATGTCCAATGTAAATCCTTACTAGCTTTACCGTAGCTAATTATTCAGATTTCTCTTGCTTGCATGTTTAAAGTTGTGTCTGTTCATAAGAATAAAGTAAAAATAAAATAAAATAAAATAAATGAACATTGTTATGATTTGTTTGTGAGCACTCAGTTCATCTCAGGCTTCCAGTAATGTTCTAAACAAAATGACAAAATGTGAAATGACTTTTTGAAACGCTGCCATCGTCTCCGCCTTCGTTTCTTCTTCCTCCTAATTCAGTGAGTGGTTTAGACTCCAATCAGGAAAAAGACCAAAAATAAATAGTCTGAAATCTGATGGTGAAGTAATGAACTGTGTAGGAGTAGAGAGAATAAGAGAGAAAGACTCAGAGCAGTGACTCAAACTGATTTGCAGGATGACAAGAAAGCAGCAGTGCAAAACAAGGGAACTGTTCTGGAGAACAGACGGAAAATGTAAAAGAGATAAAAGAGATGTCTCTGATTCTTACAGCTTGAACGAGGAGGAAGGCTGCTGTCAGGTGATCATTAAATCACCCTGAAAATTCTGACCTAATGACCTCCACACGAGGGCTGCGTATATCATTATGGATACAGCACCATGTTTAAGGTATTATTTTGGTTGAACAAACATTAGGATCAATTGTAACCAGAGCTGGATAGCAGGGACGTCCCTAACAATTATTGTTTTTGCTTTTGACTCTCTCTGCTCTCTTTAACCTCTCTTTTTTGTTTTTGATGACCGGACTTTTACTTTTTTGGTGAATTTGAGGACATTTCTGCTTTGACAGTTTACCATCTGATCTCACTCAGCAGCGACTCTCTGTCAGGATAGAACCATGCAATGAATGAGGGGATTTTAATTTGACCGGAGATGCAGAAATAAGCTGTAATTTTCTTTTATTTGTAACTCTTTCGTAGATACATTTATAATTTATATTACATTACTGCTAATACTGTTATTACTAATACATCAGATCTCTGGGGGCCCCCAAAGTGCGTGGACCCTTAGAATCGTCCTAACTTAACCCCCCTTAGCGGAGCCCCTGCTGGATAGATTAGAGTCCTATGGGTTAGAGATATATGTTTGTACTCTTTATGTCACATATAGTTAGATAGATAGATAGATAGATAGATAGATAGATAGATAGATAGATAGATAGATAGATAGATAGATAGATAGGCCAATGGCATCACTCTATTTGACTACATATTTACATATTTATGTAAATATGAAGTCAAATAGAGTTTGTATATACAGTATATACTCAGCTGTTGAACAGCTGTTACAAATAAATCTATGTGATGCAGATGCAAATTAAAAACTTACAATGAACAATGAACAAACACGTTTTTTGGTAGCATTTATGTACCACAAGGTAGAAACTGGGGAAGTTTTGTCTTTACTTTGAGCTATGCATGACAACTGCTTCACTAAAACAACCACAAATTACACAAAAAACAGTTTCTCATCTAAAAGTTTGGTTATAGGTCTTGAAGAAGTTTTGTTTTTTCAATATTTTTACATTTTTTGACAATTTTCTACAACTGCCTTTAGACCTTCATTATCAGTGAGTTTATCCCCAAACTGGAAAACATATAGAAATTCTGGTCCATATTAATCGTACTCCTTTAAGTTTGAATGAAGAGACTCCTGTTGGACCAAAGTGCATGCAGGAAAAGATGTTTGAAATCCGTTTCTCTGTGAACAGGAAGTGTTAGCTCAGCAGTTAAGATGCTGTCACCGTTCGACCTTTGAGCAAGCCCCTTAACTCTCCAACTGACTTGTCAAATCGGTTTAGATCGAAGTGTAAATGTGAAGAATTCAGGTATTAATTTACCTGAATTATCAATATACCACAGCACTACTGAATTCTCAGAAATGATCAATCAGAGCATGTTTTTGAATGTTTTATAACAGAATCTCTGACAGTTGTGCATAAAATAGCTTTATAGAAATATTTGCATTTGGGATGCAAGGAAAATCTCCCTGAGGATTTGAGAGGACAAGAGAACTCATTCTCAACTGGGTGACATCAGAAGAAGACTGGGATTATAAATCATTTTCCTTCCATAACTGTGTACTATATCATCAAAAATGATTTTCTGTCTTGTTGAAGTTATCAACTGTTCAGTGATGGAGACTTGAGCGCAGAACTGTCTGTGGTAATTGCAGTCCAAAGCCATCTTCATGGTTTCTAAGTGGTACCATAAACAGTAATCTCATGCATCTCCAGGCTGTTCATGTGGTTCCTTCCTCAGCAGCAGCATCGAGCAGCTTCCCAAGTGATGAATCTCCAACCAGAATGAGGGCATCAGCACCGTACATCAAAGCGTCAAGCTTAATCATCTGACCTAATGACCTCTGCAAAATCCCAGCATATACCATTATGGATGCAGCAACACCTTAACATTGCGGCTGAACATACACTGGGTTTCTCTGAATGTAACCACACCCAAGACAGAGGAAATGATCACATTGCTATTTCCCATTGATTAGTAGTTCATGTTTGTGCTCTTTATGGTATAATGTGTCTCTAATGAGTCTTAGAATTGGATTTAGTCCTAACAGTATTGTAATGTGTTCACTGGTCAGTCGCATTTACAAACTTCTTGCAACTTTCATGTTTTTTCACGTTACGTTATTATTATTTAGATTCATTTCTTTACTTTTCTAATCACTGATCTTAGCAAGTGATCTCGGTGGAATGCTTTAAATTGTTCACCTGTCTGTAATGACTGCTTAAAAAATGTGTTATAGATATAGACTTCTGTTTGTTTGTTTTTTACTGTGAATGTGAAAACACAATCTGTATTTGGAAGTGTCAGCAGCTTATGAGAATAAGCCATGTGTATATCACTGGGGTAAAGGATAACCTATAGCTCAAAACAATTCAAAATATATTTATTTTACTTTATACATTAGACCACAAAGACATAACACCGTAACACCATCATCTAACCTATTGACCTCAACAGCATGATAGCCACATTTAACGTTTTTATATCATATAGATATATAGCAGTATAACAATAACTTTACTTCATTTCTTGTAGAATATGTAACAACAGAATAACATAACACACACACACACACACACACATTTATTTTTTATTTATTTTATTTTTATATATATATTTTTTTTATAAATCCCGAATTTGGAAAGGACAGCAACCCAAACTGTTATTCATTTTGATAAGTTTTTTTTTTATATGCAAACTTTAATATAAAACATTTCCCTTGTGTCATGATGTTCAAAACTTTATTCCGTTCTTTTGCAATTATGGAGTGAAAAAGAAAACCTCATGCAGCACAGTGCTTTATTTCTTTTTTTGGTTGCCAAAGCCTCCTCGGCGCGGCCAGCGTGGATCGATGTTCATTGATCGTCCCTGACGAGCTGCTCCACTTTCCAGCCAATGTCCGCCCGCCTGCCGCTGGGGAAGGAGCCCGAAACGGAGGGGAAAATTTTCTGCCGCCCTGGCGGTGTCGCTTCCCCGCGCTTCGGTTGGCCGCCTGCCAAACGCACAGGACGCTCGCAAGAGGTGGAGTGGACCAAGAGTGGCCGCCGGATACAGTGCCGGAGGAACGGAACGGAGCGGAGCGGAGCGGAGAAAGGCGCAAGGGTCTGCAATTACCTTTACTACAAACCTTACCGAACCGACACCGACAGGACCCAATGCAGCACGAGACCTGGACCTGACCACACTCAAAGCATAAAGAAAACCGGACCGTAGACTAATGGTAACGGAGCCATCTCATTCATTTCAACATTATTAAATAACCATTACGTTTTGAATAAGTATCTGCTAATTAGTGTTCAAGTTAATTAAAAAGGCATGTGTTATAGATTATACGTGGAATACTAACATGGTTTCCTTTAAACACACACACACACACACACACACACACACACACACTACTTGATTTGTTCTGAGACATTCACAGTCCAGCCTGCATTACTCGAAGGTGATTATAGGTGTTAATATAAATACATCATAAATAGCCTATACGTGTTTTTGGCTCTTATTCCATCATTTCAGAAAATCTGTCATGAAATGCATTTTAGCTCATCACTTTTACAAATGTCAGATTATCTTAAAACAGTAGACTAGAATGATCTTATAGCAGTATGAGCCTGTGTGGTGTATATGTCATAATGCATCTGTTTTTCTTTCTCAAGCTTTCTCAATCAGGAGCTCATGTTTAACACACACCCTCCCCTTTTCTTCCTGCCTGGATATTATTATAATATTATTATAAGATGCAGGTCAAAGTTCCTGGAAAGCATGAATGTGCAAAAAAAAAAAAAAAGTTTGTGTCTTAAAGAGGCAGCCTATAAAAATCCATGTGGCTCATGTAGGGAGGAACAAAAAAATATCATCAGCCAACAGCCATCAAGAATAATGTCAACAATGGGCTGCGTCTAACCTATCCATGCTCACTATGTTTTTCTCTCTCTCCCTCTCTGTCTCTCTCTCTCTCTGTCTTTGCCATAACTATACTTCATTCATTAGGCTACAGTGCACATGCATGCATATGCTACAGAAATGTAACGTCAGCTCTTGCGTCACGTGCACGCGTTGTTATTATTAAGGACGCGTTGTTGTTGTGTGTGCGTTTTTTTTCCTCGGCGCGTCTCTCGCCGGGATGGAAAAAAGTCCACTTCGGTTTTTGCGTGAAGCTCCAAAAATCTATGAAATGTGTTTGCATGTTGCTCTCGGCGGAGCAGGGACGTGGAGGAGGTGGGAGGGTAGCGCGAGGCGACGACGGCTTGGAGGAGCCCACGCGCTCGCGTCCGTTCCGACCAAATCCTAGCACCGTTTCCGTTTTCTCCCCCGACGTCTCTCCTTAATACAGTAAACAAAGTGTGTGTGTGCGCGCGCGCGTGTGTGTGGATCTTTTTTTACTTTTATTTTATGTTTTTGTTTTAAAAAGCAAGCTCGGACATTCATTTCAGGTGAGTGTTGAATGTTTTTTTGTTTAAATCTCTACTTCAGATGTTGACTGTTTTTTTTTGTTTAGTATTGTCGGTATAAATCCTCGGCTTGAACGCTCGGACGGTTGAGTCGCTCCCCTCGGCTCACGGTCGCGTTGGTAGGTGCGAATGAAAAAAAAAAAAAAAACAAAACCCACAAACCCGGGGCTCATGTGTTTGCGAATATGCAGATATAGTATTTGAGGGAGGGAGGGAGAGAGGGAGGGAGAGGGGGATCAGAGTTTGTCGAGGACTATTCAAAGTTACAATGACATCTTCTTCCGGAAGCGCGAGAGCGCAGAAGGAATAAACGGAAAGAATGTCGGTGAATTGAAGCAGCTCTCTCTCTCTCTCTCTCTCTCTCTCACTCTCTGTACGTGCTCGTGCATACCGAACCGCTGTTGTTGTCGCCATGGACACACCGTTCTCAGACCTGCCGCTGAAACAATAGAGATTATTATTGTTGTTGTTGTTAATTAGGCTGTTATTATTGTTGTTGGTAAGATGATTAAACCTAGATGACAGTTAGAAGTGACTGACGATTTATTTGCCTGTAGTCAAACACGCAGGCTTTTACAACTTCTCCACTAGTAATATGACTAATCGGATTTGCATAGGAGGAATTTGTCGTATTGACGGCTAATGGGTATCATAGTATAAAAACACCACCAACAACAACAAATTTGTGCGGCGATTAATAAATAAACCGGCGAATAAACCCCCTGTTCACGACGTTAAAGGTTTTTTTTTTAATCTGTCGGCTGGGTAGCTTCACGCGCTCAGTGAGTCATTATCGACTGTCATGTGTTGTATGATTGAACCGAGACGAGTTGGTGGGAAAACTTTTCTCCTTTCTTTTTATTGACTGTGCATTCATATGAATAGCCGGTAGTGTAACGTGTACACGAGGCCAGGCTGTAATCCTGGGCTACTGCCCGGTGAGTCTGTGGTGATCGTGCGTGATTTATTTTGCTAGAACAGATATATAACGCTTTTATAAGGAAGGACACGAGAGAGAGAGAGAGAGAGAGAGAGAGAGAGAGAGAGAGA
>JAOTRN010000009.1:2166956-2178955 GCA_028566695.1 Bagroides melapterus
GAGAGAGAGAGAGAGAGAGAGAGAGAGAGAGAGAGAGAGATGGACTTGCGTTAAGGTTTGGGCTCATTGTTCCCTCGCCGTGACCGTCGCTCTATTGTCCCTCGCTCGTGCGGGAGTTCACCGTGACACCCCCCTCCCCAACTGCACCCCCCCCCCACCACCACCGCAATACGCGACCGGACGCGGTGCTTTGCTGTTTTTCTCTTCTCCAGCGCAGAGATGTCGAATCAGTCTGATGGATAGCGTAGATCGTGATAACGCTTCATCACGAATTTCTGTTTCTGTTCATTTTTTTCAACCCATCCATTAGGTTAAATATCTTCTCTTGGGGTGTATGTGTAACCTCCTAAACAGTTGACGGAACTTATCTGACCGTCACGTCAATCATTTATTACCTCTTTGAATGGTAATGCGCCCCGAGCCCGAGCCCTTTGTCCTGCTTCAGCTACCTGGTGATAACACCTGACTCATAGCATACCTGCTTCATGCTTGATCGTAACACGTTTGTAGCCGGTGACAACGTATTTAGAAAAAAAGATAAAGTACATTTTCTATGGTATTTAATTCAGCTCTCTCCAACATGCAGATTTAAAATATGACTTTTAATGGATTGACTTTTTTTTAATTGTTTATTGTTTGCGTCACCTTACATAAATGTTAATACACCAGAGCGCGTGCATGCGTGCGTAAATAGCGCGTGCTCTCTCTCTCTCTCTCTCTCTCTCTCTCTCTCTCTGTCTCTCTCTCTCCCCCCCCCCCCGTGCCTGCGTGAGTACCGTGACAGTCTAATCTCTCTCTCTCTCTCTCTCTCTCTCTCTCGCCTGGGAAGGGGGTGTGTAGGGGGGATTCGCGCCTACCTGCCTTAGCATTCTGTTAAGTCGTTTTTTCCCCCTCACTGAGGCCGACATTGCATTCCCGTCATGCACCGGCTCTGTGTGTGTGTGTGTGTGTGTGTGTGTGAGAGAGAGAGAGAGAGAGACAGAGACAGAGAGAGAGAGAGAGCGAGAGAGAGTGAAGTGTGTGAAGTGTAGGTTAAGAAGTTATAACCATATCCTATTTACCAGACTGGACTCATTTCTAAATCCCCTGCCTCCCTAGCCAAATATCAAGATGCTATGATAGGATTAGGGCTATGCAATTTATAATCCATTAAGCTGTTTTTTTTTTTTTTACTTTTTCGTTGCAAAAGCTGCAATATGCAAATGAACACTAACTTAATGTGTCAATAGAGCATCCAAATCAATCACAGATCTTCCAGAAAACTGTTTAGTTGGGAGTGTCCAAACACTGTCTCTGAGTCAACCAGACCTCAGAGTCAAAAGAGGAATGGTGTTGTGATTGGATTTTTCTCATTTCATACAAATGAAAGTTTCTAATATATTTGTCTATGTGAAAAAGTAAAAAAAAAAATAAAAAATTTGAAAACACTCACAGGTCGGTCTTCATGATATGTCATAAACTATTGTAAATAAAGAAGTCAGGAAGTGGAAATGCACGCTTTACCTAGGTGATCTTATTGTAACCTAACATCGGTATCACAAGAATGGTTGATTTAGAAATGAATTTCATATTCTGGTGTCTCTGCATAAATTGGTGTAATAATCAAAATAGATGCAAAACACATTAACAAACAGGAATATACAGACCAGAAAGTAAGAACCTGACCAGCAGCTGTGATAAATGTTGTCCTAGCACATTCATAACACACACAAAACTAAAAAATGTTAAGAAAACAGAGTTGTAAAATTTGAAAAGAAAATTCAACCCGTTTCATCTCCATTTTCAGTGGCCTAAAAACCTGGAAAGTCAATATGTACAGGGAAAAAAAAAACATTTTGATCATTTGAACATGTGAAAGACGCCTTGCCTTTTTTTCATATGAATAAAATTGAATTTGCAAGTGTGAGAGCGACACACAGGGATATTTGTGATAAAATAGTGTAGGTCAGTTCTCAGGCATGTCAAGGAACCAATGAGTTTTACAGAATTATATTGTGTATTACAGACCCATTATGTGACATCGTCTTTGTAAATAAGATTTTGTAAATCTGTACAGTAAAACCTATAATGAGAACCTATAACTAGAATACGTTTATATAGATATTAATACCTTTATTTTGAAACGACAATTCTGTTCCGAATTCAAAGCCGTTCAGAGGAAGTGATATGTTTGATACAATTATAGCTTTGTGAGACTATAAATATGATCGCTTGTGTAAGTGTGAGTGAAGCGGTGTGGGGTAGCTGAGGTCACCAAGCAAGAATGAAGACAGGCCTGAACAAAGTGATAGCAGTACAGCTGCAACAAGCAGGCTAAGATGTAGGAAATGGTCAAGTTCTTTTGTTATTAGAATATGTCAATTTAGTTCATTTATGTATTCATTAATTTATTGATTCAATTTATTCATTTGTTGCTGTAGCCTATACTGGAAGCTGCCTAGTGTGTTGTGTAAACACGGAACATTTTATTAAAGGCATTTTATTATTTTAAATATTAAACATGTCTTAGTGGTATGCTTTCAGGCAAAACTAGATAATAGTTTCAAACAGTAATTATTGGAGCACCACAAACCACTATAATCACCCTCCCGTTTATTTTTTTAAGTATACTAATAAACATACAGTTTTAATTTTTTTTTTTTTAATTAATTTTCTCTTTTCTAGTAAGTGTGATCAAGTACTGGGAAATATAAATATTGAGAAAGCAGATTATATTTGGAGATAGAAATCTATCAATAACATTTTGAGATAAACATTTTCAGACATTTTTCTGCCCCTCAATTGACCACAAATCTGTCATTTGCCGGGATCTTCTGTCTATCAGTTGTGTGACCAGTAAACTGGACCGGGTTTGAGATTCCATCGTAGCCACCCCTTCGACACAGACATCGCTCCCTATAGCTGTCACATAGCTCACGAATTACCTTCAGACTGAAAGGCTCAAGAGACCACTGCTGTTTGTTTGGAAGAAGCTTGTGAACAAAGTTAGTCTCTGATGTACTCCTTTATAATGGAAATAGTGAGAACTTCATGAAAAATCCATGTATTTTTCCCACCAGTTTTCCCCAGTACATCCTACATTGTAGTAGCTTCCAAATTGTTAGCCCCACCTATGTTGCAATTAAAGTTAATGACAAGCACTGGCCCAACAATGGTCTGGATTTGGTGGGTGGCTTTTCCACATCCTGTTCTAAAGGTGTTAGAGGAGATTGGAAAAAACCTTCTAATCCTTCCACCTGCACACAGCAACGCCATTTGATAAGTCCAATCATTTCAACTGCTTACTCTTGTACAGAAACTGCTTCCTGTTTCAAAGTAGCAAGTTCCTTCCAGGAAAATTTGACAAATACAAAAAGAAACTCTTGTGGTGATATCAGGGAGACATCAAGTTACCTCTCATTAACTCCACACACTTAGTACAAAAGGCTGAATCTGGAGCACTGATCTGTTCTTTGCCTTGTCCTCCTTGAGAAACCATTAAAATTCTGTACAACTTTTGAACCAATAGCACAGTGTCTTTCTGTCAGACAGAGTTCTAAGTACAACCCCTTTTAAAAGCTAAGAACCAATGATGCATCCCAAACAGAATCCAAGCAATGTTTTGAAGCAATTCCCCCAAACTGTATAAACTCTTATAAAATGTTACACCTCAAACCAAAAGATACTTTGACTAGTCACATTGGGGAATGTTTAAAGGTTCTATGAGTATCAATCCAAGAAAACCTTTAAGAAGCTCAGTCCAGAGAGCTCTTAAATGATGCCTTTTCCTGAGTGTAGATTTTTACACAGATAACAAGTACACCATCCTATTTAATAATTTCCTGATCCATTGATAAAGCTTGTGAAGCTATGAGGAAATATGTCCTTAGAACCCCTCAAGAATTGGCAGTTTTTCAATTTTAACCTTAAAGAGTGGCAATGGTCCCTGGGCTGCTTTAAAACAATAACCTGCAAGGCTATGCAAGACTGAGACTGTTCATAATTCTTCCATAAAAGGGTACAAACATTTGTCACTGAGGTAGTTCCCTCACAGGGATATCTGTACTTTGGAAACGTGGCTGCAGTGCACCAACAAAGTGTACATTTTGGGGGTCATTTACATTGTACCATGGGGAACAGTAGTCTGGCTATGCAGTACCTTTTTTCTGACAGTTTATGGGCCAGTAATCAGCCAGCGAGGGAACATCGTGTGTTCCCAAGTGGATATTGATTCAAATGAAGTCCATCATCTTTCTGAATGGTCTGCAATATGATCACCTGACAGGAAATCTGGACACAGAGAGATTTGAGAATGGTATGAGAATTGTAATAAAATGAATTCCAACCAATTTGACCACCAAATCTAATACCCTATTCCACTGGTTTGGGGATCTAGCTGAGTAGTCAGTGAGTGACAAGATTTTACAACAGAAACCGCAGAATCAACAGCATTATTTCTTTTGTCCCAGCTCCAGGAAAAGTCTGAATACCCTAACTATGTGTTTCTAACCCACTTTACTGTCACTGTACTCAGAACAACTGGAGTAATGGATGTCTTGTGTCAAAGCAATAATGGTTCTGAAGACTGGTGACTAGAACTGGCTGGAGGTAGCCCAAGCTGACTTGTAAAACAGGTGTATAATCAAATGTGCACAAAAGCCTATTTAATTAAGAAGGGTTGTGGTAGAAATACATGTTTTGCCATGCAGCTGTTGAGATGTCGAGAAACCAGGAACATGACGAATGCAACATTGATGTAAATATTAGCTCAGAATACATATTTTGTATGCCAAAGATAAAATTTGTGTAACATCTGAAGGGCTTTTTTAAATTCTGGGCTGTTTGGTAGCATGTACCTTATTTGCGGCATAAAATGATATTTAAGATACACTGATCATTCATTTCTGATTCTGTTATTTCGTTGTCCCTAATGATAAAACTTCAAACATGAAACAATGGAAAATGTACCAAGAGACACACCCACTATTTATTTTCTAATATAAAGGTTGTGAGAAAATCTTGCTGAAGTTCTCTTTTCTGTTAAAAACAGTGTTAAAATGCTGTCTGTTAAAAGCCGTTTGAATGTAGCATAAAGCAGGGAGAGCTTTGCTAGTTTGTTAAATCGCCTGTCTACTTATCGTTTATTTCCTAACTTCCCTCTCCGCTTTCTTTCCCAGGTCTGAAAGTCGGAAAGCCTCTTAAAATGTGTGCGAACACGGCGTGCTGTCAGTTGTAGGAGAGCACCCTGAGGACAGCTCTTCACCTCTGCTAGCGTCAATCTTACTCGTGCACCAACCAGTGAGAACATTGCTGCCCTTTGCTTTCACCCTCCACTCCACCTCCCCTCCTCTTCCTCCTCCTCTTCCCTCTCCCTCCCCCTTAAGCTGTGGGCCATGTCTGCCAGTGGGGGGTTGATGGAGGGAAACCAAGCTAGAGAGGACGAGGATGCTCGGGACAGCTGCTGTGCTGATGAAGAATCATCGCCCGTGGTGGAGAGGAGGAACCGGAGCGGGATCATCAGCACACCGCTCAGCAAGAGCCTCAAACACTCCCGAGCTCTGTCTCAGTACATTGCCACGTGCTCTGCTGCAGCTGCAGTTGCTAATGCTAATGCTAACAGACTTGCCCAGAGCTCCTTAGTACCCACAGGAATTAAGTCTCACTCAGTTGACGGCCAGCACAGAGGCCAGGTGGGACTTACCAAACTGGACCGGGGCGCACTGGTTTCTAGCCTTCTGGACTCTCCAAGTGGTTTGCATCTGGCCCAGGCAGCAGAACTCTTACGACGAACTAGCATGCTACTTCCTGTCTCTGACTCTTCCAGCCTTGGTGTGGGCGGGGACATTGAGGCAGTCTCAGCCTCTGATTCGCTGGGGAGTGTGACAGACTTTCCGTTGTTAAGCAATGGTGGTGGAGTTGGCGGCGCTTTCCCGTTCCACCCGGGCCTCTTCATCATGACGCCGGCGGGAGTGTTCCTGGCTGACGGGGCACTGTCACAGGTGACGGGCGCTTCCGAGCAGCAGCAAGCACACAGCGAGATGGCAGCAGCTGCCAGCGCCAATGCCAAGAAGAAGCGCAAACGCTGCGGGTTGTGCCCGCCCTGCAGGCGCAGGATCAACTGCGAGCAGTGCAGCAGCTGCCGTAACCGCAAGACCGGCCACCAGATCTGCAAGTTCAGGAAGTGTGAGGAGCTCAAGAAGAAACCAGCTGGAGGTCTAGAGGTAAAATGATAAAACATTAATGAATGACAAATTACTGGTTTCCAGCAATGAAGAAGAAATCAGGTGCACCAATGTGCTTCTCCAGTAGTTTTGCCGTAGTCTTGCAGAGCACTGCACACAACCTACCAAGTACAGAAGCTTTTATTATATAGGAACACCACAAAGTGTCAGGATTTCAGCACAGATCCAGTTTTCTTTACAATGTAGATGACAAGTTAGTGCTATGTATGCTGTGTTGATGAGTTATTTGGCTTTTGGTGGAGGCTTTCTCAACAAGAAGGTAGGTAGGACGGGACACACTATGATTAGCATAGCATTGGTCGAGAGGTTATTGACACCACACCTCTTCCCAAACGTGTCTGAACTTGTTCAGACTCTTCCTTGATCTGAAAACAGCTTTATCTGAAACTGCTGGAAATGACCCTGTAGATAACTTTGCCTGGAATAAGTCAGAACACTTGAGTTTCTTGGAGAATCAATCATTGCATATACCCTGTCCTTCAAAGAATTATGGCTCTCCTTTCGAACTTATCAAACTGATGAACTCTGTGAAATCGCTCAGAAATAAAGTAGATGTGTCCAGGTAAGGAGGCATAAGAAATAAATCTCAAAGGAGCATTTTTGCCTCTTGGAACCATCCCATCCCATCTTCCCACTCTGATGCATTGTTCACCAGTCCCCATTTAGGAAGTCCATTTTAGTTTGTTTGTTAGGTTATGATTAACATAGTTCCTTTAACCAGTTGTCTCTTTGGTGCAACGAAATTACAGATAAAAAACGTGATCATGAATTAGAAATGTTGTCAACAATAACCAAAACAAAACAATTGTTTTAACCAATTGTTGATGAAGATATGCTAAAGCAGATATAAGAACCTAGCATTGCAACTGCGATTAGGTCTTTTTACCAAGTACCAAAAACTGTTGTACAGTTTGTTACTGGATCAGTAGCCAGTTGAAAAGGTTCAGCTCCAGTTAGAATTTTGTTATAAATTCCAGTTGGTCAAAAGGCCTTGAGTTCTTCCTGAGCTGAATCAGTGAGTGTGTTCAGGCAGTAATATTATGAAATGTGCAGGAGGATGGAGAAACCGCTGTAGGTTCCACTGTGGCTGACCCCATTGCTAATGCAGGAAATTATTTTGCTCTTTACGTCTTCCAAAACCATCACACTATCTGCCCATGGGGACCTTCTGGAAACTTCTCAGAGTAAGAGTGCTTATCTAGAATCGGTCATAATTTGATTATGTGGATAATTTGCACCGATTCTGTACTTTCATCCATTATGTAATTAAATCATTAAGGTACATTTTGGTGGCAGGATGATGGGAACAGAAAGTTTGACCTGAACTTGTACTTGATAGATAGGTAGAGTTGCATTATGGGAAGGTGCGCTATTATCTGTAATAAATTCAATCGGATGGATCAGGTGTGTGTATGAACACATTTGCTTGATATATTAAAGCGTAACAATATCCAAAGTGATATCAACATTTACTCTGCTCTCAGGTAGGATCTAGTCATCCACACGGCAGCAGGAGATTTCAACACTGTTTTAAATATAAATGTTTGGAATCATTTATTCATTTAAGTTGTTAAATCGCTGTTACATGACTTCGGTCTGCTTTTTGCTTCTGAATAAAGTCCCGAAGACTTTCAGTGTAATACACAATACATTTTGGGTGGGGGTGTGGGGTGGTGGTGGTGGTAGATACTTACATAAAACTAACACGTGTTAAGACATGATTGTTGTCAGAATTTTACTCTTTTTTTAGTTTTTCATTGCAGCACGAAGGAAAACGCAACTAATGAGTAATGACAGTGAATTACAATTATGCAAATACGTTTAAGTACGAAGTTGAGTCAAATAATTACATACTTTCTGACACCACAGTGAGCAAATTTGCATCGCATAACTGAACATTTCTCGAATAAATATATTTATTTAAAATATTCAACTAATCGCTATAGTGTTTCACCCGATGTTGTACGAGTCAACTTTTCTATTTTCTACACAATTCATTGGACAGGAGAAAAAAAAAATCACTTACCCAAAATGAACCCAAGATTTTGTGATTATCAAAAAATAAGTATAATAATTAAGTTTGTGTAATGTTGCATTTTAAATACAAGGTCACAATTTTACAGTTGTCTACAGATTGCAGTAATGATAGAAAATGTGACAAGAAAAAATTTGAGGGGAGACTGGGAGAGTGTTTATCAGGTATTAATTAATGAATAACAGTAAAGTTATTATATTTCTTCATAAAACTAATAGCCATGAATCTGAATTGGGAAGTAAATTCAGAGGAAAATATATGAGTTATTGTTTTTCATTAGTTTAGTCGTCTAAGAGATAGTCAAATTGTATAAAAAAAAACTGCCAGTGTTTGTAAAAATAGTAAGATAAATTCATTTAAATTCACTCTACAGACTAAAAGTGTAATAACTATAAAAATAGACTTGTTCCCCAGTAGATAGTAAATGATGTCTGATTCCGATTCTTTTAATTCTCACATTAAAAGCTTCCTGACTGTTTAATTCAAATTTCAAAATTAAAATTTCAACTTGCAAATTTTAAAACATTTTTTGGCTAAATGAGATACTAGTGTACAATTTTGTTTCCATCGCATGTTATAAAATATAACAGATATATTTCACGACCCACGGTTCGGCATGCACCTGACCCGTGCACACAGAATAATTGCTCATTTTTTAAACTTGTGGATTAATCTTAAATCTTTAACGATCGCAGAGTGAAAGACGTTATTCTGCCGATATTGCTTTTTAAGTAATTAATTACACAGAGCAGTCGTGTTCATTTGAACGGGGAATGTTAATCAGTCAACAACAATGACTAGCGGTGGAGCAGAAGAACTCGAAAATCCTCCTGCGTCATTCAAATTGCATGTATCAGAGCTCTTTGGCTTCCCCGTAAAATATAAAGTTCCATGGGTTATTTTTGTTAAATCAAAAGTTGCGAGATAAAAAGTTTCAGTTGTGTGATGTAAGAAAAATACACAGTTGTGTATATAAAAAGTGCAATTACACAATAAATTTGCACAAAAAATTATATATATATATATTTTTAGCTATTATTGAATATATGAACTTTTATTTCAGATTTAGGTCTCTAATTGTTTTGTTGGTTCAGCATTTTAATAATTCCTGCCCCTGTTCACAAAGCTCCGCCCCAGGATCTATAGTGGTGTGTAGAGTATCTATAAAATTGACAGGAAGCACATCAAATCACAAAACAAACATTCTGGACTTAAAGTCGGTTTTCCATCACGAGTTAATACTATTGCTAAAGCCACAGCGTAATGCATTGTTTTGTTTTTGTTTACGTCATGTTCTACAAATCTTCCTGGTTATTTGGTCAAGTAAGAAAAAAAAACACCTACTGCACCTTTAATTGCTGTTTAAATATCTGTTTGCTTTGATACTTTTGCTTTGTAGCGTATAGACTTTCTTTGGTACAGCAACATTTTATAATTCGGGCCCTTTGAAAGTAATATCATGCAAGAGTTCTAGTTTTACCCAGACCGCTGAGGAAACACGATCCAGTACAGGTGCCATGTACTTTTTTTTTTTTTTTTCAACAAACTCCAGGGTGGTCTGATTTTAGTCTCATTCAGTAATCATCTCCGGGACATTTCCAGCAGCGGGTTCATTGTGTGTTGGGTTTTTTTTAATGGTTGCTACTAATTTCATAAATACTATTTAAATACTTAACCAGGCAAAAACTAACAAAAAAAAATTAATCGAGGAAAAAAAAAAGGCAAACAGACTCTTTAAACGAACTCTAGCTGGGATCTGATTCCACAATATCACAATTGTAGATGCCTGTCAGTCATGTGTGATGTAAGCATCCCGATTTATAGTAAAAGAAACTCACACTCTTTGTGTTACTGACTGGATCTTTTAGTTTTTATCACAAATATTTAATTACATTGTCAGCTTGAGAGACTAAAGCGGGCTGAATAGAGCTGAAGATATTTCTTAAGGTCACGATTCCAGGTCGTTGAGTGAACTTGTGTCAGGAATGATCTCGAGAAGGTTTTTATTACGCGACGCATCCGTAGAGCCCCAGAAATGATCACTACACAACATCTGATATAAATATAACTGTAAATTTCCCCCAGTCTAGTGTAAAAGTGACCGTGGTGTGCATCTGTGTCCGTTGGGCAGTGCGTACACCGTGTGTATGAGGGGGGGGATGGGGTGGATCAAGAGTGAGTGTGTGTGTGTGTGTGTGCGTGTGTGTGTGCGTCTTACACGGTCCATCTGGCCATTGCGGCTGTCATCTGGAGCACCAGGTGTCAGTATGGCCTGGAATCCTGTCTGTATGTTTGTGTGTCATTTGGCATCAGAGAGACACAACCCTCCTCTAGTCAGGGTGTTTGTAAATGCCACAGCTCTTGCTATAGATCAAACTGGCCTTTTTTTATCAGTTACAGAGGATATAAAGCTGATAAGCAATGATTGTAGTGAAGCACGCATGTTGCATCTGTGTGTGTGTGTGTGTGTGTGTGTGTGTACATGGGAATGTTGACTGCTCCGGTTTCTCTGGGGAGGATTTTACTGGGAGTTAAAGAGGTCATGAGATTGTAGCGTTGGAGTGAGAAAGGGCTAAAAGGTGTCCGTGTGTGTGTGTGTGTGTGTGTGTGTTGGGGGGAGGATGTGAGGGTGTCTAGCTTAAAGTGTTGTAAACTACAACTGGACTACTTAATCATCAGATATGGAAACACAGCCCAAAAACCAGACCTGACCATCTTTCCAAACACATACAACAATAAATTACAGGGGAGGTGACTGCATTGAAGGCTGCTTTCACACGTGTTGCTTGAGGTTGAGGTTGATGTTTGTACGTATTTAGGCATTTACATGGTAGGCTACTAGGCATACAAGGTCTATTGGAATATTAGCAAAGAGAGCTAACTGCGCTAGCTATGCACATCCACCACAATCGATCGATGATCACTGCTACTTCCTTCCAAGCTTTATTTTTCTCCATACAGCTATATACCAGTCCTTCCAGGATTTCTAATTTTTTTTTATTATTGGAGCTAAACATGCTTGATTTAACGACAGCGTTTTTTTGGTTTGTTTGTTTATTTTTTGTGCTTTATTCGCTAAATTTGCTAGCACAGGATTATTTTAAACTGTGAAGACACATACAAACGAACGTGTGTCTTGATGACGTCAAATGACGTGACTCAGCCCAAATTTGCAGAAATTCTGAGGTTCTATGATTACAATTCATGAAATCCTAAAGAGACTGTTTACTGTTTAAACGGTTATAGGTTTATCTTCCATATTTGGGTATCAGACAGAAAACTGAATTGAGAATGATTTAAAAGTTAAGTTAAATTAGTGACTGTTCACGACCGGCATTTGGCAGACGTCCTTATCTAGAACGATTTACATTTTATCTTATTTTATACACCTGAGCAATTGAGGGCATTGATTAGGGCCTCAGCAATGGCAGCTTGGTGGACCTGGGATTTGTTCTCACAACCTTCTGATTGGTAGACCAACACCTTTACCACTAGGCTACCACCATCGCAAACAATTATCATGGTGACTGTCCCGAATTATTGTGTTCCTCTTCTAACAATATTCTGTGTTCTAATTAAAGAACATCATGTGTATATATTGTTAAAAAATCTAATTAGAATTCCATTTTAGAGTTTGTTAAACAATTTAGTTCCTGGTACTACTTACTTTTTAACAGTTTTAAACCGTCGTTCCCTCGCCAGCATCTCTTTTTATTCTCTCTCACTTTTTAAAATTAGAGTTT
>JAOTRN010000009.1:2382242-2397942 GCA_028566695.1 Bagroides melapterus
GCTCATCAAGAAAACGCATCTTGATTTAAGAATTTTTAAATATTTCTACTGAAATCAAGACAAAAATTCTTAGTAAGAAAGTCATTTTTTGCAGTGTGTATGTGAAGGGGAGATTAAGGACTTTGTGTGAAGGACATGAAATGACAGTTTGCTTGATAAACAAAGGATTTTTTGTGAACACAAATGCAACAGGAAACAGCCCACGAACAGATTTCTGAATCAAAACTCGTTTCCTTTGACGTAAGCAAACGAACAAAGTCGTTATTGTCCGTGTTTGTTGTTGCCCTGATCTGCATATTAGATCTGGCACAGATTTTACACCGGATGCTCTTCCTTCATATTTTTTTTTATCTAGGTTTGAGACCGACACTTAGAATTAACCCCTCGATATCCGGGAATCGAACCGTCGACGTGGCGGTGAGATCGTTCAGTGCAATAAAAGGCTTCCTAGAGTTTGTGTAGGCTCATACACCTTTCTGAGACCATGCCTGTGTGAGATTATTTAAATCATAAGAGGATGAAATGAAATGAAACAGATAGTCGCTTGATGCTTATACAGCATGTGCTGTGTAAGTCCAGGAGCCTGAGATAGAAATTTACATTTTGTACTGTAACAGGATCGTTACAAACTACTTGTTTACAGTCTTGTGTTGAAAAAATTATTGCGTCTCGAGATGGGAAATTTTTGAGTTTATGATAAGAGCGAAACCGCTGTTCTGGTTTGTGACAGACTGGTGTTGAGTACGACGACACCGATCGATAGAGGCTCCTCTGGTTGCTGTGTAACAGACTCGTTTCTCAGTCTTTCACCTTCTAGCGGAAACGATTCACGCTTTTAATCCCCTTCTTCACTCGGTGTCCATCACGCTGAGCTCACAAGGATGCCCATCTTCCTCTTTTTTCTGACAGAGACATATTTTCTCAGATTTCAAATCTACATGTGATATTCTGATGTGAGTTTTCGACCTTCAAGCTCTTTTAGCTGTGGAACCGAGTTACTTCATAGTGAATCTTGGTTCTGCAGAGCAAGAGAGGGAGGAAAAAGGAAAAAAAAATACACTGAAGGCAGTTTTCACTGCACATTACTTAAATGTTTTTGGAGCTCTCCAAAGTCCTTCAATTAAAAAAATTCCAATTAACATTTTAACACCTATGGGCTTTCTCAGACGTCAAAGACATAAAATTTCTCCTTAGACTTGCTGGACTACACCTTTATTTCACATGCAGATTTATTTTTTTTTTTTTCTGGGTAGCTCATGGCACCAGGAAACCTATACGATGACAAAAGGAAAAACAGTGTTCGAGTGTGTTTTTTTTTCTCTTTTGTGGAAGAGAGGAAGATCTTTTTTTCTCATGTCTTTCAATTTTTTGACCCTTCTGGCCTACAGGGCCATTCTTTCAGTATGGAAGAACTTTCATGCCTTTCTGCCTTTATGTCCCCGGTGGCTGACTGTGGAGAACTCACTGCTTTCCCTCACCAGGAGCGGATGTGTTGCCTTTTCATCCATTATATATTCCACGGGTTTTATCAGTATTCTCCAAAACTCAGCCAGCCATAAAACCAAGATATAAAAAATCCTTCACAGGCAGCAGAGCACACTCGCTCTGACTCATATTCACCTCTGCTACATAATATCATAATTCCGTCTTCGAACCAGAAATGGACGACAAATATACAGCACAAGAGGCAGTATACTGCTTTAAATATTTCCAGAAGGTTAATAACATGTCAGTAGAACGTGCCATACTTATTACAGTTTATACTCGGATCGCAGCGTGGCAGATTATTACGTGCAGGTGAGATAATGAACCGTATAGGAACTGCATGTGCATGTTGTTATATGGCAGACACTTAGGAGCTGAAACAAATAGTGTAATAGTAATCATCAGTAAGAAGGACCCCGTCGTGAACTTTTTATTTCTATCTGCAATATCGCTTTTCAGCCGTTTGAATAAACAAGTAAATAGGACCGAGTATAATATAACCAATAAGCCGATATTCTCACAGGAAAAAAAATTACACACCCACAGGCTGATACACGGAAATGAAAAATACTGTAGATTTATTTTAATACTAGAATTAAGTTTAATTTATGTGACTTATTCATGATCACTGTACAAAAAAATAGATTTCCTTGGTAAGCAGTTATATTTTCAGCATGTAAACTGTACTATTTACGGAAGCCTTAAGAGGGCATGTATTATTGTATTTTTCCTTCCTTGTTTTCTCCTGATCTCGACATAACGAGCTGTTTTCTCGTGATCGAGTCTTAATTCTCTTGTCATCGTCATCCGTCATCTGTCATGTCAGCTGTTTTTAGTTTGAGTTTGAGTGAGTCCCTGATCAAATGCGACCATCAGTGATGCTGCCTCTAGAACATGTTCTAATGCTGAGATCAGGAGAAAATTCAGTCACGTTTAAGAGAATACAACCCTTGCTATGCCGAGATCAAGAGAAAATGGTGGTGATGACGAGAAACCAAGAAAGAAAAATTATAATAATGCCTGGCCTCTTAGGATTTCTTACATTACATATATAACTAGGTTGTTACAAATCTTAAATTAAATTTGTCAAAAATTCAGTTTCATGTTATCTTGCTTTATTTATTAGAGCAATATTTCTTTATTTCTTTATTTCTTTATATTTAAAATATCACATCCATATCCATAGCAATTTACACAGATACCACGTCCAGTTATCTTTGTTCAAGGACACAGTCCACTTTTTTAATATGGAGATATTTTTAATATCAAGGTATAGTATTATAATTAAAATGTGGGCTGTATTATAATTAAAATGAACTGTGTAAACATTTTATTCTGCTTCACAGCTCCAACATCACTGCTTTGTCTGGAGCTTGGGTTCCTGTCTGTGTAGAGTTTTGATGTTTTCTGCACTTCTGTGTGGGTTTTCATGCCATTTGGTGACTAATTTGCCCCAAGGTTTGAATGTGTGTGTCTAATTCTCTGTAAAAGGAATAGTTATTAAATAAACTTGCCACTTTAATAGGAACACCTGTACCCCTGCACATTTGAACAATTATCCAATCAGTCAATCATGCAGCAGAAGTGTATAAAATCATGTCAAGAATTTCAGTTAATGTTCACAACCAGCATCGGTTGCTGGTGCCAGATGGTCTTTGAGTATTTGTTGATCTTCACAATTCTTCATGTAATTCTTCAACAGTCTCCCTCATTGATAGTTTCTATAGTAACTAAAATAATCGCTCTTTACAATCGTGCTGAGCAGAAAAGCACCTCATTAGAAATCTTGAGGTAGAAATCTTTAGGTTTCATTCCTGAGAACAGGGTTGTTGGGCTGAAGTGGACGAAGGCAAAAATATTTACCTCAACTGTCTGATTTTAGTGAACCTCAGGAGATCAGCAGTTTCTGAAATACTTAAACCAACCCATCTGCCAAGGATAACAAAGTAAGGGTCAACGTCAGAGAAATGACATTTTCCCCTATTCTGATATTTGGTGTGAAGGTTAACTGATGCTCTTGACTTGTACGTGTATGACCGTACGAGTTGTGCTACTCCTACTTGAATGAATAACTGTTGGAACGAGCAGCTGTACAGAACAGATGTTCCTATTAAAATGGCTGTTGAGTCTATATGTTCAAATACGAGACCTTTTTGGAAGGCTAGCTTTTTTCTAGCATATTTGTACTGTTTTTAGTCAGTTTTCTCTCACAGACTTGGCGACCGTGACTCAAACACCAAGTATGTTATTTACTATAACAGAAGCATCCAGTGCTATTGAACTTTAGCTATAGGAATTAAACTTACAGTGAGAAAAATCTTTTTTCTAGGGGAAAAAAAACCCAATATCTAAGAATATTTTGAAGCATGTTAACTATTTGGCTGTTTTCTAACTACTAAGTTCATACCACAGCTATTATCTGGCGAGATACATAACTCATTTCAGCTCATAACACTCTACTGATAGCTACAGCTAATATCATTAGAAGAAAGCTAATAGCATATTTTAGGTAAGATCTATATGAGTTTTTTCCTTAAAATTTGTTAGCAAGAGAAGGAATCTCCTGAGGTAGCGCTAGCTATGGCACTGTAGCGTGCATTGCTAAATTTAGAGGATAATTAGCTTGTACGCTGTACTACTGAAGCCGGAGTAATTTCATTGTAAATACAGCGTGAAGATGTTATTCAAAGCTCTATTTTTTCATTAACAGCTCAGTATTCTTTCTTTTTCACCTACTCTTTCACTCTCTCACCACACAGTAAAGTTATTTGCTGCTATATTTATTCCTTGACCAGATTTCTGTATGGATATTTTTGAGTTTTCACTTAACAATATTTTAGGACCGCAGCGTTCCACTTTTAATTGCCGCACATTTTCACTCAACAGCCATACTTCGTTTCAGCATATTTATTTTCTTTTTCTTTTTTTTTTTCCACTCTATCCATTACATCTCGCTTTCTTCCACAGAGCCCCGAAAAGAAAAGCTTAATTCAGCTTTAATAATTTAATTTAGATACATATTGTTATTCTTGACAGTCATTACACAATATATATTTACAGATCATTATGAAATATCATTATAATGTACAGGATTTGATACAAAATCACCTTACAAGATGCCTCGATTGCACTTTCCAGATACTTCCCTGTTCTGAAAAGTCGACTTCAACACGTTATTTCGTTCACGCTCTCTGTTCTGTCCATACCGTCAGTTTCACATGTGCAGGCCTTGAGAAAGATTCAGTCTTTTTTCTTCCTTTAGATTATGTTTCTCCGCATCCCAGTAGAGATCTTTTATAATAAGAAAGCTAATACACCAAAATATACCTGCTTAAATAATGATTTGTAACATTAACACCTAATATTATAACTATGAATTATATAAAACCTTTTTTAACATGATTTAATATCATCTATAAGTTCTTTTTTTTTTTTTTTTTTAACTTAAATCTATCGGTAATGTTAATGGATTATAATTATACCTTTTATGGAACTCACCTTGACCATTATATCATGTCAGAGAGATGTCAGTCAGCCTTAATGTCCCACTCCTATGTGAATAGAGATAAGGAGTGTGTGATACTTTTGATGACTTGGGGTCTGGAACAAAGCCAGACAAAAGTTTGTCGAATTAAGAGGATAATGAGAATCTTCATTATGTCCAGCGACGGGGAACAAAACAATCCACCAGACTGATGTTTTGCCCAAATCTCATTCTTTCGCCTTTGGAAGTTCCGAGTCCCCACCATAGGAGGGGCGAAGAAAGTCTGTTATGTTGATAGGAAAGAGCTCCCCCTATTGACTCATCCACAATCTGCCCCAATAACAACCCCAACATAATGATGAAGTTACCTGGTGTGTGTTTTTTTACCCTGTTTTCCTTTTACAGACCCGGTGCCTCGTGTTGCACCAAATCGAACACCTTTTTTTTTTTTCTTTAATGAACAGAAGGATCTGTAACTATTTGAAATGAAAATGCATTGTGCTTCATCTCACAGTCAGAGATGTAGACCAAAAAATAAACCCAAACATGCTTTTTTAAAAAATGTCTAAGAGTTTAACTATATGGGGGAAAAAAGGGCTTTGATGGATGAGCCCTTGGGGAAAAAAAAAAATTCTAAAACTTTTCTGGATACACATAGCATTGGCTAGAAAGTAAATAGATGTTTTCAGCGAAAAACAAAAAAAAAAAATTAAAATATATGCAAACACAAGCATAAATATTTGTCCACAGAGAAAGTTACGATGACAATAAACATGATCTATTAAAACTCTGCAACTTTCAGTCTCGTTTGTGTGTTAGTGTATTTGTCTTTGTCAGTCGTTATGGTGTTCTCAGAACAAAAAAGAGCCAATCCTGACTCCTTTACCTCCATAAAATCTTTTTTTTTTCCAGAAACAAAAGGATCTCAGTGTTTTATATATTTTATCTTTTGAATGTTTTTGTATTTTATCCTCTCCCGGGCCCTTCTTAATGGACATAGTAGAGCCAGTAGACCACATTAAAGAATGAGAAGACAGTTGGAAAGACCATCCTGGACCACTTGTCGATGGAGTTGACGTCAGAGAGATCAGGGATGTTGACCTTGAGCTGCGAAGCACGTCGGCGTAGACGGCTCTTCTTCTTCTCCAGAGCACCGGTGCCGTAGTTGTGGCGTGCCAGTGCTGCCCGTCGATACTGCAGCGTGGAGCTGTCATACGCCAGCATGGCACCTCGCGGGTCACCCAGACCACGGGAGAGATCGCCTGGACCCATCTCGTTCTTCATCTCCACCGTGGTCAGCCGGATATCATCCGGATTCATCTGTAGGAAAGCATGACTTCCTGATTATACCTGGCTTATGGAACATTCTCCTGAGCTTTTGAAGAGATCATATTTTTAAAAAGAAAGCTTAAAAAAAGAACAAGATCTAAAAACTACATAAAGCTACATGAAGTTTTATGGAAATGTCATGATTAGCATGGAAGCAAAGCTCTTGTGTTATTCTGCTCTACACAGGCAAACTGCAGTAACTATCTTACCGCTGATTCATACGGATTGATATTTATACCGTTAGGATTTGAATCGAAATTTTCATGCTTTATTTTTTAATTCTTAAGTTGAATTAAATCAATGAAACGGGATCCAACTGTAAAATACTCAGATATAAAGGTAGAGGGAAGGACGCTGGTCATTTCTGGTCAATGCTCTGATGTAGAGTTAAATTGAAATGCTGATTCATTTTTTTCCAAATTTTCCAAATTAATTTTTTGTCAGTTTTTCAATTTAAATTTCAAATCTAACTTTATAAATGTTGGGGTTATTCTAGAATTTCAATTTCAACATGAGTTCAGTGTTAAATTACAGCATGACATGCAAATCTGAAATATTTCTATTGCTTGAAAATTTCTATATAAAGCATAAAAATTTGTTTTTGGATGTCGAAATTCAAATGTTAGTGGCATAAATATCATTCCAGAAATCGTAAACCACATTTAGACCATGTTCAGACAGAGCAGGTTTAAATCCGCTCGCTTAATTAAAAGCCAAAACGCAACACCCGATAACATTGACCTCACTCGTGCCTCACCTTTGACCCAAACTTGTAGTTTCTGCATTTTGCCTTTAATATAAGTAGCATCCTGATCACAGACCTTAGATTAAACTCCAAAATGACTTAAAATTCTATTTCACGATACAAAACATACAGATTCTACTATAGATTCATCAGAAGCAAAATGTCAGATATGTCCAGTATAGCCATTTCCAAATTTCAACCACATGATGGTTAAAATTCTGTCAGCAAATTGAAATAATCAGGCAAACAAATGCAAAGGAAAAGGAGAACTCATGAAGACAAAGGTCCAGAAGAGCGGTGAGGGAAAAGGCTGCTGAAATGAAGAGAGGAAGAGGCTGGAAAAAAACGAGTAGAAGATGAGATTGAGCTCCTCTAGACGCTCCGGCTATTCTTGTGTTTCACTCCTTCTGTTTAGCGAGGAGAACAGCAACCGCTCTGCTCCTGTCCTTTCCTAACGTGACTAACCCCCAAAAAATGCATCGTCCTTTTATTTATTTATTTATTTATTTATTTATTTATTAATTTTTTACTCATTTTGTCATGGCTTCGTTTTCATGCTGATTTAAATGGCTTCGAACTGATAAACCTGCCGCCGATGACAAATATTTTGATCGTTTTTGTAACAAATACACGATTCGTCTAATTGTTGGAAAATTCAAACACAGAGTTTTTGAGGACGGCCAAAAAACTGGAAAAATGTCGACAAACAGTCTGTACATCGATCAGGTCAGTCTGTAGTCCAGATAAAGGGCAAAGAGCATTAAGGTTAGATTATATGGACAAGAACTTAATACAAGGATGATATTTGTAATATATGGATTTGAATTTTGTCAATCTGATTATTATTATTATGTTTGTTTGCTTGTTTTTTTGTTTGGTTTTAAAAATGTCTGTCACGTTTTGAAACTGAAACGTGAAATTCAAAATCTGTTGTTAAATCAACATTTGAAGTCTGTTAAAAATCTAGATTTGATTTTCTCTCTCTCTCTCTCTCTCTCTCTCTCTCTCTCTCTCTCTCTATCTATCTATCTGTCTATCTATTTATTTTTGTATATATTAACCTTTTAAACGGTGTTATGCAGTTTGGACAAATCTATCTAGAGTTTTGAGAATGTTTTAAAAAGAATTAAATTAACGATTAAATTGAAATAAAACCTAATATAGCTTGACCAAAATCCAAATCCTAATGGCACAAATATCATTCCATAGTTATAATATTTCATCTCCATTTTCTCCACCAAGATCAGTTTCCCTGCACCTGGAGATGAGAACGGTCCCGAGATCTAATTAGATTATTTAATTTCATTTATTGCTTTTCACAACACATTTTCAAGCATCCGTTCAAAACAAAAAAAGTTTGTAGTGGGCGAATGGTAAAACTCATGCGTACTGGGAAAGAGCTTCAGGTGCAAACAGCAAATCAAATGGAAAAAAAGGGGAGTGGAAGTGGTGGAAATGATGATCATCACTAGTCTAAGCCAACCAAAATCGATGAATTACAAAAAACAACTCAGGTGGTTGGAATATTCGTGTCATTATTCATTCTAATTGCGTATATATCGATGCAGATCCAGGTTCTTTTTATTTTGGATTTCTGAGTCGAGAGGGCAGTACCTTAAGTCTCTGCTCGCCTAGTCCTAATGCAGCATCGTCGGCAAAGATCGGATCCCACATCGAGTCATACACGTCAATTTCCCTCTGTTTCATTCTGGCATACAGAGCATCGTCTCTCTGAACTACATTTCCCACCATCCACTGCAAGTACACAAAATCAGCACTGTTACTTCTGGAAATAGTAGCTCGTGACACTCAGAGAGAGAGAGAGAGAAAGAGAGAGAGAGAGAGAGAGGGAGAGAAGAGAGGGACAAAGAGAGAAGGATTTTGGCACATCTAGCTCATTCAGCTCAATAAGATTATGAAACGAGCAGCTTGATGCCCTTTCAGCCCTCAGCTGAGAGATGACTTTTACCCTGTGAAACGGCAAGGTCAACGCTTATTACTACCAAAAACTGAGCTCTGCTCTGCCAGAGTGTGGAAAAAAAAAATACAAAAATATCCCTTGGTAACTGAGTATCCATTAGATGGGGTTGATCAGTAAGCCTATGCCGCTGGGGGGGAAAAGATGAATTTCCAGAGTTGTAGCAAAACCTAAAGACCATTGATCCTGAAAAGGGCACAGCTACAATTCACAACACATAACCCTCAAAATAACAAACCAGCCGCTGCAGAGGAACATCCGCGGACACCCTAACAACCCGCTTTTTCCTCTGCAGGCATCTGAACGCACGCTACCTTGTTCGGATCAGGTCGGAGTTTCTCGTTGTTGGCGGTGGCTGCTTTCTCAGCTGCCTTCTTCTGCCTCTGGGGGCCCTGACCGAAGAAGATGTAGTTGACAAAGGCGTACTCGAGCAGGGCCAGGAAGACAAAGACGAAGCAGCCCATCAGGTACATGTCTATAGCTTTCACATAGGGGATCTTCGGAAGAGTCTCTCTCAGGTGGGTGTTAATGGTGGTCATGGTCAGCACCGTGGTGATACCTGCAGTCGGAACAGTACACAGAAACGTCGATGTGTTGAGTAATCTTTGTGTAAAGTGATTCAAAAATACCAGATATAGTAGAAGAGTTAAACTGGGTGTCTTTATTTTAATTTCATCAACGATAAACTCGGGGCTATAGGTTTTGTTTAATTGTTAGCATCATTAGCCTCGTCATTCCAGTGAAAAAAATAAAGACACGAAAACTAAACACATCTTGGCTGATTAAATACATTTAGGGCATTTAGAAAATTGTGTACGATCAACGGCAGCTGTAGATTAATAGTACAGCACTAGACATGTGCTGATATTAAAGGAGCAGCTTGTAATGTTTAGAGGTCACTGAGGAGAATCGTAATAAACATACTGAAAAGCCTTCGTCATCATCATCTCACTGCATGGAGCCAGAAAAAAAAAAACTAAAAACATCAATTAAAAAAACTACAGAAGTCCTAAGAGGCCATGCATTATTATATTTTTCTTTCTTGTTTTGTCTTGATAACGACTTACTTTCTGCATTAGAGCATGTTCTAGAAGCAGAAAAAGCGCAATATCGCACGCACTTTTACTGTGATCAGACTCATGCGATTGATAACTTCTACATAAATGTCCGACACTTAAGAAGGAGGCTGTGATGTCTGTATATTTATGGTCGTAGACGACATAGTGACCCTACTGCTGTTAATCCAGCCGCTGTTTCTGAAAGCACAGTTAAACTAACCGCACGTATATTGTAGGAGCGGCTTTTAGATACATAGCGGTAATAGCGCTGAAAGAGGAACGCGAGCGTCCGCAAGCGCTTACGTCACAGAACAATAAATTAACACAAAACGATCATTTTTTTAATAAATGCGCGACGAAACGAACAAAACAATTGAGATTATTTATAAAAATAATGTCGCATGGCCTCTTAGGACTTCCGGAAGAAACACAATAACTAAAGCTATACTTTAAATTTGGATTGTAATTGTATTTGGTGGTGAGGTGGTGAAGTTGTTTCTCTATAAGCTGCCAGCATGATAATGTGTAATATATTTTTGCACATAAGATAACAGCGGAATACACACCAAGGACAGGAGTGTGACACCACAAATATAACAGGGCAGTTCATAAAATCAGTGTAATACAACAGTTTGCCAATATAAAAAATTCATATCACTATAATCACAGTATAACAAATTACTACAGTCTCTTTGTGTCTTGTTGGGAAGCTTGTTAACCTAAAAATGAACCTCTGTACGCAGGAAATTTAGGAGTCTCTTCAGTGTTATCAAATATTATAACTTCTTGCCTGCTGTGCAATAACACTTGTTTATTGGCGCTCGCTGGCAAGCTTTTCAGCTTAGAGTTTAAAAACAAAAACTCAGTCTCTGGCGAAAGACACGTCGTATAACTGATTGCTGGCGCTATAGCGAATATTACAGTGCATCTTTTTATTTTATATCACGATGCTGTTTACCGCTCCGTTGATTGTTGATTACTGACTAACTGACTGCAGTTCTCGACGCAACATGACAAGGTGCATTTTTTTCTGTTTGTCTTATAAACTTCACAAAACTTGTAGTGAATAGTTTTTATGGAGTTTTATGTTGGAATAAGGTAATTTATTAATAAAAATATCATTATTAATTCTAAAATATGTCAATCGGAATGCGCCATTCATTTAGTCCCAGTTAATGTCTCTCATACTGTACATGTTGTGTTGAAAGGCTCATCAAAATTAACTCCTGTACTTTATTTAGAACAGTACAATGTTGTAATATAGCAACGTTAATATGTAATGGATTATTAAAACGCTAATCCTTTATTCTCATAAATACTATCAATTTTTTTGTTCGTTTCGTCGCGCATTTATTAAAAAAAAATGTTCGTTTTGTATTAATTTATTGTTCTGTGATGTAAGAGCTTACGGACGCTCTCTTTCCTCTTTCAACGCTATTACCGCTATGTATCTAAAAGCCGCCTCCTACAATATACGTGCGGTTAGTTTAACTGTGCTTACAGAAACAGCGGCTGATCACTATATTGTCTTCGACGATAAATATACACAAATCACAGCCTCCTTCTTAAGTGTCGGACATTTATTTGGAAGTTATCAATCACATGAGTCTCTGATCACAGTAAAAACACACGCGATCATCCGTGAAGCTGCGATATTGCGCTTCTGCTGCCGCTAGAACATGTTCTTACGCAGCGATCATGTTGTGGTCGCGACAAAACAACCAACAAGAAGATGTGAGACGGTAACGTCAACTTACTACCCTGTCGTTGATTGAGTTCCTGTAACAGCACATCCCACAATAAACCAAAAGAATAGAATAATATAAAATAGGACAGAAAATGAAACCTAGACCAGATGACAATATAATGTAGAGCAACGACATGGAAAGCACGGTTAGTTTCACAGGTTATCTCTTTAGGGGAATCTTTAAACCTACAGCAAAGGGTTTTCCGATTAGAAACACTTCCAAGAAGAACATTTTTGGAAACTAACAACCCTCAAAGAACCTCTTTGTGTGTAATACATTTTTTTTTTTTTTTTTTTTACCATTTTTCTTAATATCAAGAACCTGTCAGGCATTTACAATCTAATTAAACTGTCATGATATTTCGAAAACTCTTGTTGCTCACAAGGTCTTTAAGGGTTCATTGCACCTTAGCTTCTGAAAACGGATCTACTTATAGGACCATTACAGATTGAAAAACACCCAGTTGTCGTTTTCTACATTACATGGAACCTTTAAGGCTTTTCCCTCAGAGGACAACCAAAGAAAGCTTATGATGCTTTTAAACAGGGCATCTTTTTTTCAACCACCAGTGCATGTTTAACATGTAATCCTACGGGACGAGGCTACAAGGTGGTCGAAATACGGCCGTCGTTAAAAAGCACCGCCGCTGGGGTTTTTCGGGTCACAGCGGAGCTTGCATAAAGTTGAAAAATGTTTCAGTAAATCTTTTCAGAAAATTGATGTCGTGCTTTTTTTATTTTACCTTCCAGCTAATCAGGTTGCAAGTTGAGGTGCAAGAAAAAAAATGGAGAACTGGTTGGTAAAAAAAAAAAAAGAGAGAGAGAGAGAGAGAGAAAAGTTAAGGAGGTTCATGAAAAGAGGACTGGAAAATATTTTATTGCTGATTTTCATTCACTGTCCTACTTTAACAGAAGCTGCGTAAAATCACGTTGTAGCTCAATTTCTCTTCATTTCTAAAGTCACAGTGAAAGCAAACAAAAGCTGCATCAATGAAAGCAATCTTAATTTTGGTTTATTTTACGCCATCACAAAATAAAGATGCACAGTGAAAACAGAGCCACAATCTTACACCAAGAGAAAGCAATAGAATTCTTATCGATAACTCTAAATACTAATGCGTCCTATTTCTTTTGATTTTTTTTATTTTGTTTTCTTCATGCAGAAATATATTTTCTTTATTCAAGACAAAGTTATGCCAAAGCCCAAACGGTGTAATCTCTCTGTAGGCAAACGTCTCTGTAGTACTGGATTCAATCCCACTCTCCAGTTATGAGAAACCTTAAAGCGATACTGCAGCCTAGAGAACAGAGGAGCTTCTTATTACAAGATATTAAATAACCTCACTTCAGGCAAACTTAATACTTATATAACGTCACCATTTATCATCCTCAAAAGCACCATAAGATGAATCCATAAATCAACTATGTGACAACATGGCTGTCTAAGGGAAGACATAAAAACGCTCCCATGTGCAGCTCTGTCTGCAGAGCGTCCTTTTTCCTTTCCCAGTCGCAGCTCGGGTTGCAAATACGCAGCCTGTATTCCAGACCTACAGTACAGTACGCACGGCCAAGTGGCTCTTTTAGTCACGACACGTCAGCTGCCTGTTTTTATATATAGCCCCCAAACCAGGGCTGGAAAATGTTGGAAAAATTCTCTTTACGTAAAAGCACATAGGTAAAAAGACGGTTCAAATTCTTCAGACATTTCGAAGTAGAAAAGGAAGCAAGCAATGTAGAAAAAATATCAGCTAGGCAAAGGACTGTAGAAACGGCTTTATTCCTAAACTCTGAACGTTTGCTAGAATTATAATAACTAGCTCAATGTCATGACGTAGACCAACAGCAAACGAAACCTCCAGCAAATACTAGCTAGGAGAGAAAAACATCCACAGACAATGAGAGATGAGTGAAAATAATAGCTCTTACCTACTACGTTGTATAATAATCGGTCCTTGATAATGACGGACTCTGACTCGATGACGAGAATGAAACATGCTTGACTTTCAGCTTTACGGAAGCACTTCAGCTAGCTAACGTTCTAAGGAACGAGTACACAAACACGCACGTGGACGTGTTTCATAGCCTCTGTGTATACCGGGGAAATAACAAACAGACCTAAATAAAGGAAAAAAGATCCTGATTGATTAATATCAATTATTAATACACGTTTCTGTATAATCAGTTCGATTATATAGAGAAACGGAGTGCTTTTAAAAATGACAGGATTTTTTTTTTAACGTTATTGTCCTCTGCTGTGATTGAGATATTAAGTATCTATAAGCACACGTGCGATTATAGAATAAACCGGATAAATGCTGTACTTTTTATAGATATTTAGACAAAGTATGAAAGACGTGAAAGAAAAAGAGACAGAAAGATCAGGTAGGGAAAAAAAAAAAACGTTAAAGGGATGAAGAATCGTCGAAAAAATCAACAGTCAAGGAAACGGAGAACGAAATGGAAAAGAGGTACGCTTCTATTAAAACGACCGTGTTTCACTATGAACGGTCTAAACACAGAGGATGAACGCATCCACACTTCACGTGTCGCTTTGTGCAGACTGGAGAAATGGTAAATCACTTCTTATCCGCCAAACATCCGTTCAGTGATCATTCTGTCAGCATAATCAGAGGCAGAAGATCAAATCAGCGATGGATGTGCTAAAGCTGGAAAGCTTCTTTATTGAAGTCAGGTAATTTTTTTTTACACCCACACAAACCCAGGCGTCATCTAATTTAGTTTGGGAAAGCTTGCGGCCAGAAGGCTTGATCACAAAGCATCTAGGGTTTCTACCGGAGGATACTCCGTGCATCCAGTGCACATTAGACATATTGTACTGGACTTTTGGTGGTCTACTGGAATCCCTCTGGCCTTATGATTAGAAAGCTCTCCTCTTGCTTGAGGCAGATGATATCCTATAATTGATCCACGAGCCTGGATGCATGCTGTGCACATCAGTAAACGTGCAACGGAACCATCAATAAAGTCAAAATATCCCAGAAATAATGCTGTAAGACTTAATCACTCTCTAGACGCATTTCGTCTCAAACGATTGTGAACAGACGCACAAGACTTCAGAGACGGAGGCAATAAAAACAACTAACTTTGTGGTGGTTTTTTCAGGATGGGTGAAAAAAATGATTGTTTTTAAAGCACCAAGTGGTCATTCCAGGAAAAAAAAAAAACATTAAGTTATAGAAATCAAAAATCAACATCCATTAAAGCACATTAAGGATTGTTTTATAATCACATCATGGCACACTGAATCAAAATCAAATCGAATCATATTCCTGTAGATGGAAAGTTCAATCCAGGTCCACATTAACCCAGTTAGCCCCCAAGTACAAACCTGACTTCACAATCCTTCAGCTTTACTTTATAACGTTACTTCATTATGATCTACTAACGTGGATTTGTTCGGAATTTAATCTGTTAGATTTATCTTTATGAATTAAAGACATCTGTTTTTTTTTTCTCCTCCTACTTGCTAACAACAAAGGTGTTTACCGGTCCCTGTGACTTGCTGCACTAAGCGGACTGTTTTTTTGAGCAAGAACAGAACAGAACCTGCAACGCACGCATGTTTTCCAGCTAACGCCGTAATCAATTCGGTCAATCGATCAGAAAATTTGCTGCAAACTGTAGCAGCTAAATGCAGGTTTGAAGAGTGTCAGAGTGACACGGCAGCACTAAACGGTAGCAGAGTAGTTAGCTAAAGTTAAATATTTAAATTAAAACTGTTTAAATGTGTGTTCACAGGTATAGCATTTAAGCTCTAGGCTAAGTTAAATCTATGTAAATAACTCATGAAAGAATAAAGTTACGTTAAAACCAAGCACACCATTGTTTTTCTTGTGAAATTCCCAATAAG
>JAOTRN010000009.1:2526433-2537940 GCA_028566695.1 Bagroides melapterus
ACTCGCTCACTCGCTCGCTCACTCGCTCACTCATTCACTCGCTCACTCACTCACTCACTCACTCACTCACTCACTCATTCACTCACTCATTCACTCACTCACTCACTCACTCACTCATTCACTCATTCACTTGCTCACTCGCTCACTCACTCACTCATTCACTCACTCACTCACTCACTCACTCATTCACTCACTCATTCACTCACTCATTCACTCACTCATTCACTCATTCACTCACTCACTCATTCACTCATTCGCTCACTCATTCGCTCACTCATTCGCTCACTCGCTCGCTCACTCACTCATTTACTCACTCACTCATTCACTCACTCATTCACTCACTCGCTCACTCACTCGCTCACTCACTCACTCACTCATTCACTCACTCATTCACTCTCATTCACTCATTCACTCATTCACTCACTCACTCACTCACTCATTCACTCACTCACTCATTCACTCACTCATTCACTCACTCATTCACTCACTCATTCACTCACTCACTCATTCACTCACTCACTCACTCACTCATTCACTCATTCATTCACTCATTCACTCACTCGCTCACTCACTCACTCATTTACTCACTCACTCATTCACTCACTCATTCACTCACTCGCTCACTCACTCGCTCACTCACTCATTCACTCACTCATTCACTCATTCATTCACTCTCATTCACTCACTCATTCATTCACTCATTCACTCATTCACTCACTCATTCACTCATTCACTCACTCACTCACTCATTCACTCACTCATTCACTCACTCACTCACTCACTCACTCATTCACTCACTCATTCACTCACTCATTCACTCACTCACTCATTCACTCACTCACTCACTCATTCACTCATTCATTCACTAACTCATTCACTCACTCACTCACTCATTCACTCACTCATTCACTCACTCACTCACTCACTCACTCACTCACTCATTCACTCACTCACTCATTCACTCATTCACTCACTCATTCACTAACTCATTCACTCACTCACTCACTCATTCACTCACTCATTCACTCATTCACTCACTCACTCATTCACTCACTCACTCACTCACTCACTCACACACTCACTCACTCACTCATTCTCTCTCTCTCTCTCTCTCTCTCTCTCTCTCTTTCACCTAGTCTACAGAAGACTGCATAGATTTTGGCACGCATGTTTTCAGAGACATCTGTAACAGCAGGGCTTGGCGTGTTTTCAGGTATGGACTCCAGCGGCTCCTGATCTTGATACATGGTGAGAAGAGGTTTCTTCTCATCTACCGATTAAAAAACAAACTGCTAAATCGACACAGCGAGAACTGAGCAGACTAATGAGATAGTAAAATGATTTAAAACATACAGACAAAAAGCTTATCTAAAAGAATAAAAAAGTTAGGCATGAACACTGTAGGTGCATGACACCCCTGCTGCATACAAAGAAAACATTTTTTATGTTAATATTATAATATTTATTATAATATTTAGTTAAATATACATAGAAATTTCAGACTGAACAGAGACTTGTTTATTCTGTGTTTAAAAAAACACCTTAATGTTCTTAATGTGAAAGAAACCGAAATGTGACCTGAAATGTATATTTATAAAACCAAATATTTACTCGATATATAGACTATACAAATTTTCTGGATATAAATGAACTCTGGGGGCACGGTGGCTTGGTGCTTAGCACGTTTTCCTCACCCCTCCAGGGTTGGGGGTTTGATTCCTGCCCCCACCGTGTGTGTGTGTGTGTGTGTGTGTTGTAGGTTGATTGGCATCTCTAAATTGCCCATAGAAGTGAATGTGGCCCTGCGAAAGGCCCCAGCTAATCCCTGTGACCCATGTAGTCCTGGAATAAGCAGGTATGGACTAATAGATAAATAAAATCAAATTTGAGCCTGAATAAAAGGTGTATTTTACATACCAATGATTCGGCCATACTGGTCTCTCTTCACTCCGATCTCTGCCTCTTCTTTCCTCCAGATCTGCAGCAGCAGTCCCGGAGCAGTGAGCTCTTTCTCGCCCCTCCAGGCCTCGACATGTGCGAGAGTTTTGGGGTTGTCGCACAGCTCCAGCAGCGTCGACAGCGCTACGCTGCGCATGCTCCTGGGGCTCGACTTACAACAAAGTGAATGACGAGAGCCTTGGATGCATCGTTGATTCTGATTGGTCTGGAAATCTGAGCTTATTGTATTCACATGTTACTCACCTGCATGAAATCAAGTAAGAGAAATGCTCCTTCTTTCTCCAAGAATAAATCCTCTGTGGTGTAACAACCGACAATGCAAGACCTGCATGATTTCACAGGGGTGGAAAGAAAATCATTCACTCTATACAGCGTCATCATACTCGAATTATCTACAATTGATCACTTTCTCTGCACTGATCACTTTTCACCTGCTCCTGTACAACCCTTTGTTTTTATATTTTAGTTTATATTTTATCTTTTTTTTTTTAGATTTTTATATTTTTAAATTGTCCTATATTTTATATTTCATATCTTATCTTTTTTTTCTATATTTTATCATTTTAAATTCCTCTATTTTATATTTTATATTTCATATTTTTATCTTTTTCTATATTTTATATTTTATAATTTTATTTCATATTGTATATTTCTTAAAGTTCACTATTCTATATCTCTTTATTCTATATCTTATATTTTATTACTCTTATTTTTATCTCTTTTTTTTAAACTTCCTTATTGGTATCTTTATTTTTATTTGTTTTTATGTCTTATTCTTCTAAGGATCAGTCGTAAAAAAAAAACATTTCACTGCATGTCACACTGTGTTTATGTATGTGATGAATAAAATTTGAATTTGAATTAGATTTTTACAAACTTATAATACAAAATATTCCTGAAGCTCTTCTGATGTTCTGCCAGTCTCTCGTCATATATAACAATTTGCATCGTCAAGTGTGTCAGGTTTATTAGAACACTAATAGTATTAGTTTGAGAGGATTTCTACAGTACGGAAGTGTGTATGGTGGCGTGTACGTGTAGTAGTAGTGTGTATGGTGTGGACGTGACTCACCACACACAGTCCACAGCGGACAGAACGAGTCTGTTGTGTCCCAGGCCGCTGAACAACTGGGCCGGGTCTGTTTTCAGATAACGAACCACCATCTCTACTCCCTCTGCTCCGAACAAATCCTTCACACACACACACACACACACACACACACACAAGTCTTTTATGCTTAATGTCCAGCTTTTATTCAATCATCAGGGTACTGTAATGACCTGTCTGACCTTCCTGTGCACGTCTCCTTCACAGAGGCTGGACACAGTGACCAACACGTCGGTCTGGATCTCCAGAGACACGGCGTCCTCTTCCTCGTTCCTCTCCTGGAATCTCTTCAGTAACCCTGAGCACCATAACACAGAGAATGTGTAGTGTAGGATCTACATGAACCAGCTGCACCGTAATACATCTAAGCACGAGCATGTGAAAAACTGTAAAACTCTAAAATCTATCAATTCTTTCTGTCCAAAGATCGTAACCTGATCGACAAGCTTTCCTTCATTCACGCATCCAAAGCTGCTTTGTTATTGGTTTATGGATGTTAAGCGAATTCACTGAACGCTTGGATTATCCCTAGTAAAATAAATATTGGAATTTCAGCTTGAACCAAATCTTCGCATGCAGAACAATTTTCCTGATTTGTTACACGTGAAAGGTGAAATTTGTTTACACATTTAAGGCGTGAGCTATAAGATAAGAGAAACTCTGTATGTTCACCAATGAGCTGGTTGATGGCTCCCTGATCACAGAGATCCTGATTGATGAGACTGTTGTTAAGCGAGGCCATGCAGCGGAGCAGACGCACGCAGTACCGCATCTGAGCCTTCTGACCTCCGCTGCCATGGAAACCCTGACCTTGGCCTAAGAAGGAGTCAGTTTCTGGTACAGAGGAAAAAGAGCAAGAGTTACACCAAGCCTAGTTTAGGATAAATTGCTGTTTTGTTGTTGTTGTTTTTTTTTTTTTAAATATATTGATATGATTTTTTGTCTCACCCACTCCTTTTTTCCTTTTCCTTTTTTAATCGTTTATTTGTAACTATATTGCATTTGTTGTTAATCGGTTTCTAGATATTCGTCCTACACTACATCATAAATGACTTTGTCATCCTCAATTCTTAAATAAATAACCTTAACCCTTTTTAAACAGTACACTGGTGGAATGGAAAGCCACTTATTGGACATTTTCTATCAGCGTAAACAAATGAATAATTTTCTGGCTGTGTGATAACCTTAAACAGAATTTTAGTGGTTCAGGATAACAAGGAGCATGAGAACATGCATGTGGAACATTTCAGCATTTTGTTTTTTTGGAGCTTTTCTATGAATATCTATGAATATATATCTATGAATAGCCCCAAGTAGGCTAGATATAAACAGATATACTTCTGAAACTACAAATTCTTAAATCCCTGAGTGTCTACTGTCATATGAGCTTCATATTACGCACCGCTGTGGAGTGAGACATGACAAAGACATTCAATACTGAATACGGACACAACAAAACAGGAACAGAGGAGTTAAATAAGCTCAACGGTCTGAGGACACATCTAACAAACAGGAAATGTGCTGATAATGTAATACAGTGACCCTTAAGATGATGCGACATATTCCCATAAGGAATTTCAAGGACTATCGACGTGGTGTGCTGGGAATAGAATTAAAATACGGATCAGGGTGTGATATTGACTAAAGTTGTCAATATTATCTGCTTTGGCTGTGTGTGTCCTTACCTTGTTGTGTGCACCAGTCCAGAAGCACGAGCAGGCAGGTGTTAGCCTGACAGGCCATGTACTCGTCCTGCATGAGCGGCGCCACGGTGGCCAGAGCAGCCAAAGCCTGCAGCTGAAGCTCCTCCTGCTGGACGCTCGTCCAACTGCGCCGTGCTTTCCCGCTGCGTCTGCTCTCGGAAGAACCGGGCCGAACGAGCAGCATCAAAGCCAGTATCACTTGACTCTCTTTAAACAGCTGACACACACAAACACACACACACATATCCATCCAATATGCTGGGGTACAAAAGTTGATTTGTTCCTTTAAACACCTGGAGTGTTGAATCCTCACCTGTACAGCTGCCAGATCACTGGACAGAACAAGAATCAGGTTCAGCAGCAGCTTCTTCATCTCAAAGTCCTCGTTACTGAAGGTCAGCTTGAAATTTCGGATCAGCGGGTTATGGCTCCTCACTGCACGACGCAAAAACTCATCATTCACAAAATGTCATTATTTAAGACGATATACTGGATTTCTCTAAAACTTACACTCGGGAAGAGTCGCAAAAAGGACGAGCTGCTTAGCGAACCCACTTTCCTGCAAAGAACGAGCGTGGTTTAAAAATGATAATAAACAAAAAGGATAATAACAGGATAAGCTGATCGTGATGTCGAACCACCATACTTACAATTAGCATGGCGCTGGGGTTTTCTGCAATCAAGGTCGTAATTACCAGAAGATCGTTGCGAAGCTGCTGGTCGTAATGTCGGAAGCCATTGAAAAGATGATGTAAGAAAGCCTCTTTCAGGACCCTGGGGTTTAAAACACACTCAGTCAAGAGGTCATTCCAGATTCATCCAAAATTCTACAGTTCACTTATTTTGAGACTGAAGTGAGAAAATTCTCTACATCATCAATTCTCTCGGCTGTCTATATAAAATACCGTAAATATTTTAATATGTAAAACAATATTATTTGATATTTTATTTCCAATATATAGTATTTATAAATAAATATATGAAATAAATATATAAAATGTATAGAACTGCTGCAGTTAACTAATGGTCTGGTTCATTTTTTTTCAGATTTTCACCTACACTTTCCTGAAGTGAAAAATTTTTCCTTTTGCCTGTAAATCAAACTAGAAGCAAAATTCTAGCTTTTTAAAAATCTGGCCTCAGTAAAAAGTGTGAAAATTAAACTTATAGGTTTGATGCTGACCGTGGCGCTGAATTGAGGAAGCTTTAAGAAACACCACCAAACGTACATGATGCAGTCCGTGTTGCTGAGCTGCTTGGTGACTTCTTCTCTGGAACCGTTGTCCAAAAGGTTCCAGAGGATCTCTGTGGAGCGGAACAGCATCTGACCGGATGGATCCGGTTCGTTCATGTGGAAACAGATCTTCTGGGCTCCCTCTGCTCTCAGTATCAAGCTACAGTTCACTGCTACAAAGAGGAAAAATGCTGGATAATATCTCTCTCTCTCTCTCTCTCTCTCTCTCTCTCTGACACACACACAGTAAATGCATGATAGGAAACTGCAGAATAAATGTGGAACTAAATACCAGAAGACCTGGAGAGGATCTGGAGTGCCTGAAGAACCTGCAGTTTGACAGCCAGCTGCTTTTCCAGGATAGCCAGTGACATGAGCAGAGTCTCTGCCAGACCGCTGCGCTCTACCATCTCACGTCTGTACGCCAGGCTCGTTTTACACACACCTGTCTCACAAAATGAGAGCTCGTCGATACCCGTTTCTGTTTAGCGATCCAAATATCCGTATTCGGCTTTAAACCCAAAACAGAACGGGTTTTTGTTCCTGTTTGAAAAACGTTGTCTGTTCATTCATTTGTCTGTTCTTCATTTGTCACAGTAAATATTGGTATAAATATTATTATGATGTAAAGTAGTGAAATAGTTTTCTTTAGTTACTCAGTGAACATACTGTACATGCGTTCATATACCTTAGTCCCTGCTGCTGATTTACATTAGAGCTTTTCACACTGTGCTTAACCCAGGTTCTATGAGTGTTCTAAAACCTTGCACCCCGGGTGTGTAATTTAGAACATGGCTTTTTACCCATGGTTTATGAAACTCTGCTCTGAAACACAGTTAGCTGACCTTTGGCAGGGTTTACACATTGGTGTCAAACGTCTACAGAGGGGATGTGGTAGCCTAATGGTTACGGTGGTGTTCTACAAATTGGAAGGTTGTGAGTTCCCTGCTCCACCAAGCTGCCACTGCTGGGCCCCTGAGCAAGGCCCTTAACCCACAATTGCTCAGTTGTATATTAAAAATGAGATATGAATGTAAGGCGCTCTGGATAAGGGTGTCTGCTAAATGCCGTAAATGTAAATGTAGTGTGAAATGATGCGTTGTTAGAAGTATTAAGTTACAGCGAGATGCTTATCAACAATAACATTATGCAATCAATCAGAAACCGAACGGTCTGTGCCTCGATATCACGTGAAAACCAGGACGCAGCTCAATAGATTTAATTAACAAAGCGAGGGAGAAATATGTGACACTGGAAAACTAGGAGAAGTTGTTTCAATGAACGGTCAATTAACTACACAACAAACAAAAAAAAAGATTTAGAAAGCTGTGAAAGATTGTTCTCCTGATAGCTCCATAGCATAGCATTTACTCTTACGGGTGTAAAAGTGTGAGACGAGTTTAAAGCATTTGCAGGCTGTATTTATCCTATTGTGATTGTTGATGGTGCAAATATGCAAATAAGAAGAAGGTTGCAGCAGGGTTTAGGAATGTACCTTGTGAAACGTCAGATTATGAAGATCCAGGATTAATTGTTAACTCTGGTAAAGTCGCAGCAGTGTGAAACATCAACCGTGAAACACGTGAAATGAGCAGTGTGAAACGTCAAACAACGTAACCCAGGATTCTGTTTATTCTGTTTATAATCACCCTGGGGAATTATTTCAAGTGTGAAAAGCCATAAAGAGATTAAAATCATGATCAAATCACGTTGCAGAGACTCACCATTTCCATAGTGCTTTGCTTTGTCAGGGCTGTAGAGTGATATGACGGAAGCACAGATTTGCTCTTGGACTGCAGCATTTGACACCCGCATCAGACAACCTGCATAATACACACAACCACCACCAACAACAAGAACAGATTCTCATCAAACACGGCCTGATTAAAATAACAAAGAACCAGACTCTAAAGACGCTATGATATCTGCAGGCCGAGTTTATTTTCGAACCGGTCAGCACTCCGGTATCAAAGATTCCAACTGGATGTTTTTTGGTTGTATCAAGAAGAGAAAAAGTATATTTTGGGGGCGGAGCTTGAAATGGTATTAATGCAGAGGGTAAAAAAGGCAGAATAGAGTGGGAATAGTTTGTCGGTGGTGCCTGGTTTGTTTGTTATAACTACAGTAAAATACATTTATCCACTGAGCACCAGGGATGCTGTGGCAGGATGTTCACGTACCCATCTGAGAGAGCGAGTCTGTCACAACTCTGGCGTAGTTCATCTCATCAGACACCTTCTCCTTTAAAAAGGGAAGCCTTTGAGAGAAAGCAGCATCAATAACCAGTTTTACCCAAGAGATTAGTATTAAAATAAAAATATTGGTATGAATTAAGGAGGTGATTACGGAAGTCCTTAGAAGCCTTGCATTTTTTTTTTCTTATTGTTTTGTTGTGATCACAATTTAATTCTCAATTCAATTCAATTCAAATTTATTTGTATAGCACTTTTAACAAGGAACATTGTCTCAAAGCAGCTTTACAGAACGTGAACATAATATACAAAGGGTTTAATATTATACAAGAAAATATCAAAAATTACAAAAACCTCAGCATAACAAATGTTTTCTCAAGATCACAACTTAATTTTCCTGTGATCTTGGCATAACAAAAGTTGTTTTCTCATGTTCACGACTTAATTTTCTCGTGATCTCGACTTAATATGCTGTTTTCTCGTGACCACGACGTCATTTTCTCGTGATCTCTGCATGTTCTAGAGGCGGCAAAAGTAGAGTAAGGCAGCATCATTTTATTCTGATCAGAGACGCACTGAAAGTGAAACAACTGTTTGTCAGTTGATTGTCACGTGGAGATCAGGAGAAAAATAAATCGCGATCACGGGAAAAAATCTTGTAAATTCGAGATCACGAGAAAATTAAGTCGTGATAACGAGAAAACAAGAAAAAAAATACTAATGCATGGACTCTTAGGAGTTCCGTAGGCAATTCATCTGACCTGCATATGTGCACGAGGTCACACAACATGGACGCGTACTCGGGGTGTTCCTTAGATTTTTCTGCGCAGATGTTTAAAATTTTAAAGATGTCCGAGAGATCTTTGAGAAACTTGAGTGGTACGAATTAAGGATAAAAAATATCACCTATAGATAGTGTTGAGAGATTGAATAAGACTGAACGTTTACCTAAGAACGACGAAGGAAGAGAAAATCTCAATCGCTTATTATGAATTTAGTCCAGAGACTGAGAAAGGTGAACACGCTGTAATTGGGCTCAGGAGGATCCGTGATGAGGTAGAGCCCTCTAGGGTGCTCTAAGTGTTTCACAGATAACAGATAGCGTCAGAGTAAGCAAACGCCGAGAAAAGATGGTTTCCGTTTTTTTTTTTTTTTTTTTTTTTTTTTTTTTTTAATGTTAGTAATATTCATAATTCATAATTCATTGAGGATACATAGCCGTTCTGGCACCTCTTCACCACTCGCTTCAAGGCGGAGATGTGTCGCTCTTTCAGGGAGCACTAAAAACAAATCAAAAACAATAAAAACAATATTTGCTGTCAAGTGCAAAATTATTGGCACCCCATTAAAATAGCAGGTTAAATTGAAAGGGAAAATATTACACATAGAAAAATAGTCTACTATTACCATAACCTACAGTTACCATTCACATAACAATTATTGGCACTCACGAAAAATAATGTTAATGTGCAATCTATTATTCTATCTTTACTAAGCACTGTATTCAGGTCTCGTTGGATCCAGTGCAAGTCTTCGGAACACCAGAACCATTCACACCATTCACATTTGCATGCAGAGCCAATTTAACGTCTTCAGCTTCATAAAGGTCTGTTATTAGGGGGTTAAATCGGAGAACCCGGAGGAAAAGGACACAGAGAGAACCACATGCAGGCAATAACAGGAGATTGGACTGGGAATGCTTGAGCTGTAAGGCCAGTGCTACACTCATCTCGAATAAAATCCATGTTTATCTAATAACCTCTGATAAGTGTTTTAGGATCCAGATCTAAAGTAAAATCTATTTGTTATCCACACTGAAAAAAAAAGGAAATTAATTAAGTTAAACAAACAGGTAAATGACGCCGGGTTTATGTTTTGTTAAACATAATATTGTCGCATTTATTGACCTCATTTATTGTAGTAAGAGGAACATTACATCAAAAGACTACATGTTGTTTTTAAGTGGAAATTCTGCCCCTGTGGTTATTCATCACTAGTCATATATAATATTAAGCTCAATTAGGAACAGAATAGGAATATGTGGAACTTTAATATGTGGAAAATTACCCAGAAGTGAATCATCACAGATCATAGATTGATTATAATAATTTAATACAATTTTAAAGCTCAAAATGTCTCTCAGTGCCTGCGCGATTTATTTCGTTCACCTGATTAAAGGGTGCCAATAAATGTGTATTTCACGCTATATGTGTGATTCTATACGTGCACCAAAATAAATAACATAATCATTGATAAAAGTGTTGATATAAGACAGCATTTAGACATGTGATTGGTCTTACTGATACACGATCCTGAAGCAAGTTTATGACACGGGGAAGGTCAGGATGCCTCGTAGCCTGAAACACAACCGAATATTATTTTATATACGGAAAATACAGGTATACTATATACTATATACTCTAATATAGGTTTCTGATTCATTTGCATCGGTGGACATTTTTTGGTATAACTGTATTGACAGAATGCTTAAAAAGTTTTTTGTTCACTTATTTTCACCACATTATTAAAATTCTTTCAGAGACTTTAAGACACTGATCACTAATATTTATATTTATCGATGTCTTAATAAATGTCAGTTTATATGTTGCTATGATACAAATGTCACTTTCTATCATAAGATTTATTGGCCTCATTTAAATCATTTAAACGCTATAAATACATCTTGTTTTAACACTTTTTTCCTTCAGTTTTTATTTTCTCTGTTCAGAAGCAAAAAAAAAATATATCACCTGTTTATCAGCTGAATTCATAAAAATGTTCATGTCTGTCTCTATTTCTTTATGGCTGTCTCTGCTTATTCCAGGAAAAAAAACACAAACTGTTGCTTATGTTTGGATTTATGTGATATTTGCTATTAAATATTACCGAGAAAAACTAAAACAGCAATTTCTTGGAAATAGAAATTAATTCCAAGAGTCCTTCTCTGAGTTTGTTCACGTTTAAAAAAAATATATTGATTATTGATACATTCATTAATTAACTATTTACTAATTAATAACCACACACAAAAACAAGTAATTACATAGACCAAGTAAATGAGTAAATAAATACATAAATAAATATGTAAACAAGTAAATATATAATATTGTAAATATTAAATAGTAATAATAATAATAATAAGTATTATTATTATTATTATTATTATTATTATTATTATTTGACTATTTTTAGGTTAAGTACAGTTTAATATCAGCTTTTGTCATACAATTATTTTATATTTATTATGAATGTTTTAATGAAAAGATATGTCAGTAAAGCATTAGCAGTAAAGACTTTATTATGATTTGGAT